>VSDK01016636.1:0-16618 GCA_009767595.1 Symbiodinium kawagutii
CCAGTGCAAAGCTATGTTCCTCCAGCACAGGCTCCTCCATCACCTGCACCTTCATTGGAATATGCACCTACCACACCGGCACAATCATCAGGTCACATCTCCGAACCAGAGGTCATCATTGATCTAGAACCTGATGATGAACCGGCAAATGACTATGAACCTCCCCAAGAACCCAAGGAGAAGTCCCAGAGGACATCCTATGACATAGAGTGGCTTGAACAACTTCGATGTGAAGCTGAACACGAACCTCCCTTGGATCATGTGTACCAAGCTGCGATGAGTGCTGAAGATGTCATTTTGATGACTTTCGATGTCGATATCTCTTCAAGCAAACAAAAGAAGATGCTGGAACGGAATCCAGTCTCTTACATGGTGAAGAAAATGAACAACTCTGAGATTTCCCTGGGCAAGCTCAGTGCCGCTGATCGTGCTCTCTTCGATCGTGCCAAATCAAAGGAAGTAGCATCCTTCATTCGCAATCAGGCTGTTCGACAATGCTTGAATGACGAAGAGATTCAGCAAGCATGGGGAAGTGGTAGAGTTCTCAAGGCAAGGTGGATTCTCACATGGAAGAGTGTGCCTCCAGATGAAATGGAAGAAGCTATCGCGGACTCCCGCGACAATCCACAGACAGTTTGCAGAGCAGATGGCACCAAGCGTGCCAAGGCCAGAATCGTTTTGTTAGGATATCAACACCCCTCACTCCTTGATCGTGGCTTCAAAACAGCAGCTCCTGTTCAATCAACTCTTGGACGACATATGCTGTACACTGTCGCTGCTTTTCATCAATGGAAACTGCAAGGCTTAGACCTCGCAACGGCCTTTTTACAAACACAACCCACAGAAGCTGACTCCTTGATTTGGACATCAGGTGTGGACGAACTCAAGGATGCCTTGAAGGTGCCAAGAACCTCTGTTCTCCGCATATTGAGAAACATCTATGGTTCAACAACGGCTCCTCGTGGCCTATGGCTTGACCTCCACAAGCGACTCACTGCTATCGGTGGCATACCAGCCTTGGGAGAACGCTGCTTGTGGCTCTGGTTCTCCAAGACTCAACTGGATTCAACAAATCAGTTTCCTCGACTGATAGGAGCAATGGGTGGTCATGTGGATGATTTCCACAGAGTTGGCGACCTGAACAGTGATGAGTGGTGTGAAGTATGTCAACAAATAGATCGGTTGTATCAGTGGGGCACAACAAAAACCGAATCCTACCGCCATGCAGGAACAGATCTACAAACAAAGCAGTTGTCAAATGGTACTTTTGCAATTACTGTTGATCAAGATGCATATGTTGAAACACTTCAAGATCTGCATATACCTCCTGAACGACTACGTGATAATGGTCCCCTATCTCCTGAAGAAGTTGGACATTGTCGTGGTTCACTAGGTGGTCTTCAGTGGTTAGCCATTCAAAGTCAACCTCAACTTTGTGCACGTTGTAACATCCTGCTGACCGAAATCACCAAGCAGGGCACTCTAGAACATGCTAGAGAAATACAACACATGATTTGCGAAGTTCGAAGAGAAGCTCACAAACTTCAGTTCTTCAAACCCATGGATGCGGAACATTGGAACCAACTGGTTTTCATAACTATGTGTGACCAAGCTCATGCTAACAGACCTGGTGGAGACAGCACTGGTGGCATGATCTCCATGATAGCTGGTCCCACTGCCCTGACCGGCCAGGTGTCTCCAATGATGCTGGTGGCGTGGCGCTCTTGGAAGCTGCAGCGCAAAGCTATCGCCTCCAACGATGCGGAAGTGCAAGCCGCGCTTGAGGGCGAGGATCAAAATTTTCGCATGCGTCTCTTGTGGACTGAAATCCACGGTGGCTTTGTGAGCAGAGCTGGGGAACGCACCAGCTTGGTAGCTGAAGTTGAAAAACAAACCCTGCAGGTGAAAGGTGTTGTCTGCACAGACAGCCGTGGCGGCTATGACGCTGTCGAGGTGAACGAAAGTCCACTGCTTGGGCTCAGCAATATGCGCTCAGCTTTGCAGGCTTTCCAACTCCGAGAAAACCTTCGTCGAGTTGGCAGTGAACTTCGATGGTTGGCTTCAGACTTCGACCTGGCAGATGCTCTGACCAAGAAGAAAGCTGAGTGTCGCGAAGGGCTGCTGAAGTTTCTACGCTCCTTTCACTGGAGCATAGCCTTTGATCCTCAGTTTGTGTCTGCCAAGAAGAACAAGAAGAAAGGCATCACTGCAATCGGCCGTGTTGACCGAGCTCTGAAGGCCTCCAATGTGGAACCGTTATCTTCCGAGGAGATGACCATGGCCTTTCTGGAGCCTTCACTCTATGAGCTAGCTTTTGGAATGAAGCTTTCTACCAGCGATGAGTGGCCAGTACAGTAATCAGCTTGTTCGGAGAACAGCTGAGTTTTCTCTTTTGTGCTGGTGCAATTTGTGACAACCTGCACCTGCCCAGGCCACTTCGACTACGGCCATTCTGGCTCCAGAAGGGGCCCCTTTTACTTGAGCCTTCGGTTGCACCGCGTCGTGCATGGAAAAGAGTCGGTGCTGTTGTGCGCCGTGCGGAATCACTGCCTAACTGCATAGCAATCAGTGCAAGTGAAATCGATAGAGCCCCCGCTGCAGACTCCCAGGGAGACTCTCAAATTGGAATCAGCAATTAACTATTTGGTACAAGTGCCCCTTCAAGAACTTGCTCGTTGGAACGGTCGCACTGCTCCGATCACCCCTTGGGATGGTTTCTCGCTTCAACCGCTTCGACCTCCTCTGAGAGCTTGACCTCTAAGCGATTGCCATCTTACGAATTCTATGTACTATCCGTTCTGAACTATTGTAAGACCGTATGAATCATCAATGAGCATCATTAACAATCGTTACTTAATCTGGAGTCCCTTGTTCTTTTGTTGGGTATAACAACCAAGCCTAAACACACAAAGCCTAGAGCCTTCTGGGAGTGTATGGCAGTGAATCTACTGGAAGGTGTGGTGAGAATTAAGTTCATAAGACCAACGTCTATTTGTTCGCAAATTGTTTTACCAATTCCAACTACATAGCATGTGGCATGGAAATGCAACCACAAGATAGACACAGCAATCGAGATATGGTGATAGAGATCCGCGACAAATGACTCCAGTCGATCTAGGACGATATAGGAATGCAGCCACAGAGAATGGAAGTAGACTGCCGAAACCAAACAACAATGGGCGAGACATAGCCAAAAACAATCAAGACCAATCACAAGGCTTGATAACCTATGGTTATATACCCCCCCCTTCTGGTGGCTCCAAATGGCTCTCCTTTCAAAAGGATAAACCCTGGCTCCTGACTACGAGCAGCTGATGAATCGACCAATCAGTAATCATGGGATACGTCTCCCTGCTGATCAGCACAAACGGCTACCAAACACTCCAAGCTTGGGTGGATCCGCATGTGGCGCAGCCAAGACATGAAGGTTCAGGGGAGCAGCCCTTCAGTGATTCATTTTTGGCTGAACTATTGGGGATTCTCAAGTGACCTAGCGGATTTCAGCCCCTATAACTGCTAGTTTACCCTAGTTAACTTAGCTGTTATAAACCAACTTATAAGTTATAAACCTTGTAGTGGTTAGCTAACGAACTATCCCTTATTAGTTATAAACCAAACTAGTTAACTTAGTTATAACCCCCCTTGTGAGAAGATCCTTTAAACAACAGCACTGGAGCCCTGTTCGAACACCAACGTGCCATGGCACAGACTGCCTGGCACAGCATGGCCCCGGCCACCTCGGCCTGCACCAGTTGAGCCATGGAAGTCTCGGCCTGACCAGTCATCCAGCGATCCAGCAGGGGATCAGACCTTCATATGCCTTGGGCCATGCACAGCAGGGCAGAATCACCACTAGTGATAGGGAAGTCAACCTGGTTGATGATGGTCAATATGAAATCCAGCTGTTCACAAACCATTTGCAGGATCACGTGTCAAGCTATCCAGCTGGATGAGGTTGACTCATTGACTAACAAGAGTGATCATGAATTGTAATGGCATTAATAAGCAATGTCAAATAGCAATCACAATAGCCATCACAAAGCCAGAACCATACATGGGTATGTGCAAAATACTGATACCCTGAAAACCATTTGTTTACGATCGATTTCCATTATAAATAGCCATATTGGGGTGATCCTGCTTCGATGTTGCCTCCAACTCCAGTTTTTGAATCTCGGCCAAGGACCTTCGGGCAGCTGACGCAACGGTGACCGGAAAACGTCTGGGGCGAATGGAATGATGTGGCAACAGCTATCCACAACGATGAGCATTCATTCATCTTTCTAGATTGTCTATTTTCACTTATCAACATGTTTACCTAAGTGTAGCCTTACTATGAACATATACTGAATGATAGTAGCCTCTTGTTCTATGTTCTATCCTATGATCACGTCCACTACAATATATCTTGTGACAAAATGCAGCCCTGTCAGTGACTATTAGCAAAAGCTCTGCATCACGTGAGCCAATCTAAACCTTTCTGTAACATGGGAAACCACATACCATGTGGACCCGTTGTTCATCGGCGTTAATGGTCACATACCGACTCCATCTAGGAAGATATGTGCTATCTCATGAAAGTGTGAGTTTCTATGGATGATGTGCGTTCATAAATATCCGATGTACGCATCTATGCACTAGTTCTATTTGTGTCGAGTTGAATACCAGTTGCACATACACGCGGGCAGATAAATCCGCTCATCCTCGTTGGGAAGGGTCACAGGTGGCAAGAACAAACTATGGAACAAACCCATGGAAAACTGTGGTATGAGTCTGTGGTTGGGAACAAACCCATGAAAAGGTTCATCCATTTCCAGTAGCCGCAATGCCGAAGCCCAAAAAAAACGGGGAACCCCAGTCGTGAAGAAGCTGATCAACTTCTGGGGGTTCAAACCCATGGGCTGTGTCATGACCCTTGGACATTTCCGCTCGAGCGATGCAGCTACGCGGCGAAAATACGCCACGTTGAGATGATCAGCTTGTGATTTTTGACGGTGCTTCACCTGTGACTTTGATGGTCCTTACCACCACCATCATTGGAACCATCAGTTTGATGATCGAGTCAGGACCGTTAGTAAAGACCATTAGGGAGCTACTTCACAGCCCTTCAACCTATTTGGCAGCAGGTCAGTTCACCCTGTACCCCTTCTTCACCTCTCATTAACCGTTGTTTTCCCTATGAAATTGTTGGTTATTATCCCCATTGAAATTGGTTGGTTAACTGCTTGACCCATAGCCATGTATAGCTGGTATATGCCCTACTATGGTTACTTATTATACCCTATTATTAACCATTGACCAGCTAGTTAACCATTGGTTGGTTGGTTAAAGCCTTGACCCATAGCCATTTACCACCCACCCAACCTCCACCTGACCCCTTCATCCCTCGGCATCCCAGCCGTCCCAGGCATTTCTGCAAGGATTTCAGCAAGGCATCCGACAGCACCTGGCTGGTGCCAGCTCAGGGGATGGAGAAAGCAAAGGGTTGATCAGTGGTTGATGACATCATTGATTTGGGAAGCCCAAAGGTATCAATGATTTGAGAAAACCAAGGGTTGATCAATGGTGCATGGTATCATAGTTGGCTATGATGATAGTGGATCTTTTCACCAACCAACAATAGTTGGGGATACAACCAACAAGAGTGGGGGAGATGACCAACAAATCATCCAATTTTATATAGACGGCATTCCCCACAATATTGTATCCCCATGTTGATAATTATCCAATAGTTGCATCCCCCAAATAATCCAAATGCATACAACTCAACCAACAACAGTGGGGGAGATGAATAAAGCAAGAGAAAAAAATTGTATTATTGGTGGTGGTTTCTCAAGCCATTTTGAGAACCCCAAAGTTATGGTTGGTTTAGCACCTCTGGGTCGGTACTAGTGGATCATTTGGGGAGCCCCCTAATTTGAGAAACTACCATGTGGTGAGCTGGGTCATAACCAACCATCCAAAAAATTGGGAGGTGACAATCCAACAAAGACTAGTTTGGTCACGATCAACGATGCTTTATCCATGGTTAATGTGGCTTTGTCCAGATGAACCAGTTTTAGGAAAAACCCATATGAGACCATGGAATAATGATGGCAAATGATCCGACAATGATAAGTTGGTTAATGTTGGTTTCTGATTTGTATCTACCTGTTGGTTTCATCTATTTTCATTACTTTAGGGGGGGTTACACTAATCAGAAACCAACATTAATGATGATTGAAGATGATTGAAGATGGCTTCTTGGATGGGCCATGTCCACTTCGCAACTGGTTACATTCACCCTGGTTAGGGGTCCAGGGTTAGCTCACCACCATTTTTGGGGCTAGCATGGCTTCACTAGGGAATCCCATTTCTGCACATCCAAGTAGAGGAAACCCATAGTTTTCAAGGCCTTCACCAAAGCTTCTTTCTTAAGCAGCAACTAAGCTTCACCCTTCAACTCCTGGCTGCAGCTCGGTCCAGTAGAACCAGCCGCCGAAAGAGCAACGGCCCGCCGCAGCCGGGGCCCGTTGTTCTGCGGAATCTCCTTCCAGCTGCTGGACACGCTCTTTGGCGCGCTCTTGCAGCCTGACACGTTTGGAAGCGCGCGAAGCACGTCAGGCTGCGCCCGCGTTTGGGGTGGATGTGCCATGTGCACACCTCACATCTGGTTACATTCACCTAGGGGGTTGCTCACCCACCGGTGATTCATCATGGATTTCTCCCAGTTATATAAGCCCAACTGGCCCAACTGCGCGCATCAACTGTGTGGCGGTGTTGCTTTCGCACAGCTGTAGTGCGGCTGCTGGTGCACAGTAAATGCAACAATTGTTACGTGGGTTGACCAAATGATGACATGATGACTGGTGGGTCCGGCAAGCCAGGACAAACTGATGACTTTGGAGTTTCTTCTTACCAATCAAATTGCTTTGATTTGGGACCATTTGGTGCTTTCTCAAAATAGGGGTACCCCTAAATCATCCATTATTAACCATTATTGGTAATAAACCAACCATTTTTTGGGGTTCCCTATTTTGAGAAACACCCATTTGGACATTCCAAGCGAGTTCAAACTCATGAAAATGCCAGAGTTGGGCTAACAAAAACGAGGTACTTCGTGATGGGCAGACCCTCTAGCCATCGCCGCCTTCAAAATTCAGTGACTCATTGAGCCAAAAGTTGGCCACAGTAAGGCCGTGAAAACCTTGGGTTGCCTGGTCCTATGCTTCCAGTTGCCTTTGTTGTGACTGGGGTTACGTACTTTTGGCTGGCAACTGGAAGCATCATCCTATACTAAAATAGTTCAGCGAGCAACATGGACCAAGCTGCCTAGGAGAGGTGCGATATACCTCCAAAACACGCACATGATTGGATATGTCTAGGAACCCACCAGCACACTCACCATGTTTAGTCAGTATTTTCATTAGATAGTTCGAGTTCGTTTGGTATAGCCCTAGCAATAAACCAAACCCACATGGACAACCTGTTGAGCCAGCGCCTTTGCCACGTCGCTTGCGTCTTGTACTGCAACAGTTCGCCCACTTCGCTTTGTAACGCCTACAGAGTACGCCAAAATCTGGGGAAGTCGAGAAACGGTTGGTTAATCATGGGGGAAATACAGTAGTGAGTGGCCAATGAGGGCAAATCATGCTATCCCAAGCTATGATAGCGGTGTTTCATTCTTTCACCTTGGCAAATGCCCGAGAGGTCAGCCTAAGCGCACTACCAGCACAACAAAGCTATGACAGTGGTTGGTTCAAGAGATTTCCCACGGTGGATCGCAAAGGACTGTGCATCACCCGTGTGTAATACAGTACTACAGTACTACCTATATGGCTCTGGGTCAAAAACCCTGTACCCCTTGCTGTTCACATCCCCTCAATGCCCAAACTAGGTACCTCGCCGTTGGGATGTCCACCTAAAGTACCCATTCATTGGTTAGTTGACATTGACCCGTAGCCACCATCCCATGTTAACCATGACTCAAGCTGTCTTGTCATGGCTTTTTTTATCACCACTGTCATCGTTGACACGTGCGCATCAGCTAGGTTCTAGAGTCTTTGCGGTTATTGTGCTGGGATACCATCCAAACTCAGCAAGCTGCCAGGCAAAATCAGCAGCCTGTTTTCAGGGCATGTTCCATCGAACAAAACATGAACCATGTCCCAAATGTTCTGGCGACCCCGTGGTTCGCCTGCTTTTAAAAGATACTTGGAGTCCTAGGTCCTGGATTGTTCCAACGGATGTGCCATCGCTGATTGGATTTGTCTGTTGCTTGTTGCTGTTGGATATCAGTCTTTACTCCAGGACGACAACAGTTTTTTCCCGTCATTCCGGTGAACACAACCTAGGGATCCTAGGGTATCATTGTGGCAGTGCAACCAAGGACCCTCATTTTGATCGGCCTGCGCAGTGGATCGAATTTCTGGTTACATTAATGCTCTTTCAAGGCAATTTCAAGGCACCAGGTGATTCATGATCCACACACATCACACTACTCAGAAATACCTATTAATATGTAGCAATCTAAGAATCAGAGCTCCGGTAGAAACTACAAGAGAAAAAGAACCTGTTGACATAGTGCTGTATCGTAATACATGATTTTGAGAAGAACTCTCCCCGAAATTGCCAAACCCGCTGCTGAAACGTTTGGGGAAGGGAGGTGTCAATGTTTTTGGGGCCAGGGTCGACTTGAAAAAAATGGTTGCTAAGTTGCTAGCTGTGGACTGCACCCAAAGGGTAGCAGAAAAGAGGCTGCCCACCATGAACAACACGTGATCACCAGTACTAAGCACCATTCCTGTACTAATCACCAGTACAAGGTGGGCCCCTAGCAGTTAAAAGTGGGTTATAACCCCCCATAACTGGTACAAATCACCCTAGTTAACAGAGTTATAAACCAACTAACCTCAGTGGTTGGGGGCCCACCTTGTACTAACCACCAGTACTAGCCGGCTATCAACCCTGGCATCATCCTGAGCATCAGCAGACCCACCATTGGTCAACGCCGCTGGGCATGGATCCTGAGCAAACCCGCCTGCCCGATGCGACCGATGCGCTCCGCTTCGGAGGCGCTCTTGGTGCCGGTGGCACAGGAGGACTGACGGGTTCACGGCACGCAGTTTACGCACGCGAAATGCGGTGCAGCTGCCAGAAGGTTGCTGGGAGGCGTTGAGGGTGTCAAGGGTCGAAAATCCATTGGGCCAAAAAACAACTGTTTCACAAAAATTAGTTCCAAAGGATATAGATTGACTTTAAAAAATATGATCATATCGAATCTAGAATCGGTTTACAAGTATCTATTCAACCATTGTGAAAAAAACTACTTTACCATTTTAACCAAAACAAAAGAGAAAAACAGGTAAGACTATTTTGGTCGAAGGGGATAAGAACGACCATGTTTGACCAGGTTCGATGAAATTCTACCATTTTGGAACGTTTAGAATCTATCAGAAAATAGAAATAAAAGAATCATATGATTAAAATCTACCATTCTTGAATCGATCAGAAAATAGAAATAAAAGAAATGAATGGAAATAAGAAAATTCTACCATCTGAATAAATTCTATCATCTATTAGAAAATAGAAATAAAAGAGGGAGAGAGAAAAAAAAGGATAAGAAAACACCAAGCACCCAAAACTGGTCAAAGAATGACCATGTCTTGGGACCGTCACCATCACTGCTTCTTCCACCATGGGCTACCCACGGCTGCAGCCGGGCTCCCCCAAGGTGATCAGAGCAGTGAACTGGTGGTTGATTCATGGTGGTTTGGCTCCTTCAGGATGGTTGACTGATGGTCCGAGGATGGCTGAAGGTTATAAGTGATCGTTGGTTGATGACTGTTTCGGATCATTGGTGATGGTTGGGTCGATGGTTCCAAACACTCATGAGTCACGGTGATAAGGATGATGATGATGATGATGATGGTGATGATGATGATGATGATGATGATGATGGTGATGATGATGATGATGATGATTGCAGCCGATGATGATGATGAATGCAGCCGTCTTGTTGGTTCCTGCTCACATGTTGGTTCCGGCTCACATACCACTGGTGACGCCAACAATGGATCCCTGTATCATGATGATACGTACAGCATATCTCGGGGCCATAGTTGCCTGGGCCTGGTACCCATGAGTGGGCACTGACATTGGCACCAATAAACCATCAAGATTGCAGTATTTCTTATTGGATAATGAAGGATCCTCAGTATGTCGTACGTGGTCATAGATCAAATATGATAGGACAAGATCAAGGTACCAAAAACAGTATCTTTTTGGACAATCGTTATCTTTTTGGACAATCATGAAGGATCATCCCTTGATCGTTGATCAAACATCTGAGGAAGACATTACTGGCAAATTATGATTAGCATATCGTACCTGATCATTGAATGATCAGCAATGATCTCATTCTATCAGTACATCCTACTGATATATTCAGTATTATCAGTTACCTTAAGACCTCATTGAATAAGAACAATCAGTGAAGACATCAGCTACCTTATGTATCATATGACTTGAGTCTAATCAGGATTATATGAAATCAGTATGATCATTGATACCCTCTGGTGATCCAACATAGCAAAGGAAAATCCACCAGTGAAATCGCTGATTTCCAACGGTTTCCCTAAAAAAATGGTGATTTTCCATTGCGAACTGTTAGATCACCGGAATGTAAACCCCAACTGATCATTGCCATTCCCAGGTCCTGACCCCAAGCACCGGCCTTCAACATGTTCAAGACCGGCTCCGAGGCACGTTGCACGGAGGCCTGGGAAGAGCGAGATCCCTGCGGTTCCGGGGCCCGGTGAAACGCTTGATGGTCCTGAAGCGGTTCTTTGACCAGGCCACCCCGCGTTGCTTGAACGACTATCAAGCGCATGTCACAGGTGTCAACTACTCTCGGGCTTCGGTGCTAAACTGCCAGAAGTTCCTCAAGCAACTTCCTCTGGTATGGATGCTTTTGAACAAGTGCGTCATTATGATGATCATTGCTTATAAGCATCATTGAAACCATGACTATCACCATTATCATAACCATCAGTATCACAATCATCATCATGATCATGATCATCATCATCATCATCATCATCATCATCATCATCATCATACCATCATCACATTCCCACCCACAGATGGTGCCATGTCACTGTGAGCTCTGCAATGCCCTCTGTGGCGATGCATAGCAATTGACCTGTGCCACCAGAGCGTTCTGGTGATTCTCGTGGTTGATGGCAGCAGGACACCATCGGCTGAACAGGGTGGTTGATAACATGGTGGTTGAACTCGTTGAACGGAATAGATATGGTATAGCACTAATATAACACGGATGAACATTGTGGTTGATAACATGGTGGTTGGATAATGGTGCTGAATGCACATGATGATGCATGCATGGTGGGTAGACCACTCAATGGTGCGAACAATGGTGTAACCAAAATTGAAAATCATGAGAATGGATGATCATTCATGGCTTCGCTACATCAAAAAAAACACAAGTATGATCTGACAACAAAAACTACGGTCTCCTCAAACCACTTTATGCGATTGCCACGTTTTTGATGGTGGAGAAAATCATCTGTGGATGTTTGACTCGAAAATAGTCATAGTTCACAACGACAACTATAGTTTGATAACACACCCAAAATCGAATGCTGTTTCAGAATGTTTCATGCTGGTGAATTGATTGTGGTTAATGGCTAATAGTTGTGCATCACATACTAACAACATTTGACCACTACATCTACTGTAGATAGAAATGCATGGCTGCCGGTCAAAACTCCCCACCCCTAGTGAACAAGCCATAAATGGTCACAGACGACCTACGAGTTAATCTTTTTCGTCGAACCTATGAGGCGACATGCACGCGTGGCAAACCACCAACACGGAAGCAACTGTGAATCGTCCAACTGCTAGGTAAGTACCTGGCTAGCAGCTGGTTGTCCGTGGGTCATGAACCAACAGTTAACACCCACCAGCTATCAAACATGGCAATGAAAAACAGCAATTCCCAATAGCTAAACCATCTAGAAATGGTAGATTATCCTGCCAGTTTTGTTAGAGTAGCGGAAGGTATCAAACTTTTAGAAGCACTCTCGAACTAGTGTTGGCAGTCATCCCCATCATCTTTACAGGCTGGTCACCCAAACAGTATATGCTGGTAAACATACCCAACAGTTGCCATTGTTATATCCCACCATAGCTGGTACCCTGGCTCTGAACCACCGGAAGAAGGGTCACCACCAGAGTAGCTACCAGAGGATCTTGTCAGACCAGGAGTAGTTGGCTGTTGCGCACAGGGTGACCGCCACAAGTTAACCCCTTGGGCAGATCTTCACAAACCACCCCCAGTTTACCTGTTCAATAGCTGGTGATTGACCATCAGATATAAGAGTTGATTTAGATAGATCTTACATAAGGAACAATTCATTATATTGATCAACATCAATTCATTAGAGTGCAGCACAAACCATCAACATCAATATGGGATTAAGATGGATTCTATCGCATAACTTGGTGTTTCTGAAACAGGGCTGCCCGAAACTGATCCAGTTCTTAACCATTTATACTAACAAGACCAACCGTACCCGCTGGCAAACCAAGCTGATAGTAGAAAATCCGCCATTTAAAATTGTTTTTGTCCATTAAAATAATAACTTTGGGCTCCCTGTGACAACTTTGGGCTCCCTATTTTGACCCCAACATGCGACTGGTGCGCGGATCTCTGCATCCACCACCAAAGCCATCACTGCTTCGCCAAGACGCCGCTCAGCTCTTCCCTCTCCACGTCGATACGCTGCAAGCCCTGCCGTTGGGTGGAGAACCCACCGCACCCGCGACATGGCACTGCAGCAAGCGACGCGGATCCATCGCCCTTCCGTGCTGTCTTCCAAACATCAATCGATTGATCAACTGGTGGATCTATGCGCTGGAAAATCACCAGGATTTGTTTGAGGAAACCCTACGAAGACATATAGAGATGTGAAGAAAGCCAAGGAAAACCCCTAGATATGATTGATTTCCAATCTACAAGAGGATAACCATCCATTCCGCACATGGTGTTGATTCTTGTCGGCCACCCTATGGTTCAGCATTATTACACATGATTCAAGTAATACGCATAGGAAATCTATGGTTCAAGCTCCTTCCCTGGTCAATCACCGATGCTTCTGGATCTCTCATTCCTTGCCGTTGATCATTGGCCGTTCTTGCTCGGTCACCATAGAACCATAGAATCAGTCACAATTCAATAATCGTTCTTGTCTCCCTGTTGTCGATCAGTCAAACCATGAAGTACGAATGGATCAACGATGATGCAGGCTCACATCAACCAGCCTAAACAGATTCTCAAGCATATATCAAGCAGCCCACCAGACCAGCATCTTACCCATATTAAGTTGTTGATTATTTCAAGCCGCCGGTCATCAAGCACCTAACTAGTGTGATCATCTTAACCACTGATCATTCACCCAGTTGGTCATAAGTCATCTTGACTAGAGATCATTAACCATCTGATCAGCTCATCTTGTCTCGTATGTATGAGTAGCTTAACCATCAATGAACCATCTAATCAGCTTGCTCAACATATCTTAACTCACATTAAGGGCTTATCGGCTTATCACTCATATCAATCTCCTTTTCAGGAGCTTAGACAACTCACAACTCATATCAATCCCCTTATAAAGGGCTTATAAGTCATACTAATCAGCAATGAACCATCCAATCAAGTTATAAGCCATATGGTGGTTTCCCAAAATAGTGGTATCCCCAAATCATCCATTTATAGTCATTTATAGTAATAAACCAGCCATTGTTGGGGTACCCTATGGCTTGAGAAACCCCCATATGTTGATCCTTCAACCCATGTGATCTTCCCCGGTGACCCGGAGGCACTGGGCGAGCGCAGATCCCTCGTTGGCCCGCCTGCGATCGTGCGAGTTGATGCTGCAGTCGGAGCTGTGCCAAATGGACCATGGCCTGGTGAACGGCGCGAGATTCGAATGCCTTGGACTTGTGCTGGAAAGGATTATGGTTAATTATGGTTAATTATGGTTAATGATGATTATGGTTAATGATGAGATTATGATGTGTTAATGGCTTGGACTTGTGATGAGAGTAATGTTTGTTAAGATTATGATTAACACTAGTGAATGGCTTTGACTTGTGGTGAGAGCAATGGTTTATCATTGGTTGTGGTTGATGGACCAATCGTAAAAAATGGATGCTGGATGGTTGACCATATCCATTGATGATAAGATTGATGTTTGTGTGGTTAATGATGAGAGAAATGTTGGGACAAATTGCTGGTTACAAATGATTCAGTGAGCGCAAATTGATGGTCAACCATTAATGGATGAATGGTCAATGGTTGTTAAAGATGGTTGATTGATGGTTAGTTGATGGTGAATGGTCAATGATTAACCATGATGGTTGACACCATTCTAATGATTATAATGGTTGCTGATGGTTTTGATGATGCTTAAATATGACGAATTGAGGCTTAATTGCTGGTTAATTGATGGTTGATTGACGGTTAATTGTCAATGATTCACTATGATGGTTGGAGAGCAAATGATGAAAACCATTGCTGGTAAATCAACGATGATAAATTGGGTAGAAACTAAGTACTAGGCATCAACAAACATTGCTTACATGATGTTGGCTAGTTCATGATTAGTCATTAATCGTAAAATGGTTGATACCATCAACAATCAACTAGTGCTTGATGATTACCGTTCATAATTGGTTTCCATTAACAATGATTGATTGATGGTTGATACTGGTTGATGATGACTAGTGGCTTGTTGAACCTTAGTCATTGCTGCCTTTGTGGTTATCAACGAACTGTAACTAACCATGAATTACGCAAGAATGGATAACGATTGTTAGTGATGGGTAATAACCGTTAATACTGCTACATGTTTGTTGATAAGTTGGAGGGTTGTTGGTGATTGATACGTACCTTAGTGGTTTCTTGATAATCCATGGTTGGTTGATGCCATTCTAATGGTTGATGACCACCATTCAGGATTGATCCCTTAGTGGTCTGGATAATGAATGGATTGATCAACTACATGGTTGATACCTTCGTGCTTTGTGGGATCAGTTTGTGCAAACCGACCATGGTGAAGTGGTTTGTCGGATCATTAACCAACATGGAAGATAGCTTTGTGTTTTGTTGATGTTGAACCATTCATTGTGGCTGTGTGAGGTACTGCGAACATGAAATTTTCAACCATTGGTTTTGGATAATGATGGCTCGTGGATAGTTAGGTAATTACATATTTTAACCATGAAAGCAATAAACACAAACTATCTGTGACCATTTGCAAATCATGATTAGAAGTTGTTGCAATCATGGAATGGTTTGGTTTTGCTAACGATGGAACATGAACGACTTGCTACCTGGGGCATTATGAATTGTCGAAATAGTTCATGGCTGAATAACTACTGGTTAAACAAATTGTTCAAATACAGTAGGATTAATCATTTCTGATATAGGGTTGATTTGGCTAGTGCACGGTTGGTAGCAACAAGCACGTGTTTGATAAATTCATGATCGACATGCTTGTTAGGTTATCTGTGTTTGGTTCTTGTCAACAAAAGTTTCCTTCTCGTCAACTAATCATCTATGGATGGTTAAGGTCTGGTTCACAAGCATGTTCTATATCATGAACCAAACCTTGGAACCATCTACTTGTTAGGTTCTCTATGGTTGGTTAAGGTTTCGTTCACATCCACCATATTCGTCAACTAATCATCTACCTTTGGTTCAACTAATGTTTGATGTGAAGGCTTAACCTGCAGCCATAGCGAGTTGCTGATCTGGGCGCCATGGCTCCCGGATTCCGCCAAGGCAGGTGATGAACGACCGCGGCTGGCAAGAATGGCTGGATCTTGCAGTACCAATGGTTGGATACGAATGGTTGGATGATCATCCCACTTTTCTTCATGGCTACGTTCACCAACCCATGGCTTCAAGAGCTACTTTTCTGAATCCCAGGGTCAAATCCCATAATCAAAAAGTGACAAAACCATGGTGAAAAAAACATTTCATCACTTTTTTCGTTGCCATAAGTGAACAAAAGTGATGAAACCATGGCTACCTTCACTAGGGGATGATCAACCGTTGACCTGGTAGCACTATATACTGTCTTCCAACAGCAGCCCACACCTCTTCATAGCCGCAAGGTCCACCGGAAAATACGGCAACAGCCTAGGCTCGGGGCTGTGAATGTTGGGGCCAAGAAGATTGGCAGCGATTAATATCACCAGGGCAACTGCCAGTCATGGTGGATAGAACCGGCGACGGTTCAGTGGTTTAAGCAACCAACCCATAACCAGATGGGACCATTCAACAGTCTCATAACTGCTGGTTTCTCAAGCCGGTTTGGGAACCCCAAAGTTTTGGATGGAATCCAGTACTTTACATGGGAAATCAACTCAACTGGATGATAGCTGGGGGATACCGTATTTTGAGAAACAACCATCCGATAGAATCACTGAATGATCCGTTGGGTTGAAAAGTGATCCCAGCAGAAGGTTTTACGGATTGATTCAAGGCTCCTTTCTCACAAAGGTCACCGTCGTCGTCGTCGTCGTCGTCGTCGTCGTCGTCGTCGTCGTCGTC
>VSDK01016636.1:17778-28887 GCA_009767595.1 Symbiodinium kawagutii
TCATCATCCTCGTCATCATCCTCATCATCATCCTCGTCATCATCCTCGTCATCATCCTCGTCATCATCATCATCATCATCATCATCATCATCATCATCATCATCAAAGAGTATCCAAGTACTAAGCATTATTACATGATCAACAAAATTAGTCACAAACAAACCGAGTTTCCAATATTGGCTATATCCCAGTCTTCGAGGCTGAATCCACAGACGACCCTCGTGCAGGAAACCACTATCTGAAATGACTGGACTGAACCAGCAAGAGTCCAACGACTCTTCCCACATTGGCAAGTTACCATCCAGAAGCCACCAAACACTGTGCTGTCGCAAACGGTGACCAGAGATTTACCCAACCATGGTTGCGTTCCAACCATGAACATAGCCTCCTAGCAGGTGCAACACTCATTGTTTCCCAAAAGTTCCCTCCAGAGGTTTACCTCCACTCCATGACTTTGCGGATCCAGCAACCGTCAGTTCCAGCAACAAACACGTCACCAGGATCAGGACCGACGAACGCCCAGAGGCCTCACAGGAGTGAAATGTGTGACCACCAAGTTACACGACCAGTCATCTCGGAGCATCTCAAAACCCGAAGTTTTTCGGCAAAGTTCGATCTACGTTTTGAGGCATTCGAATTTTCACCGGGTTGAATCACCCAGTTATCCGCTCAAAGTTTCAGCCGGGGATCTAGTTGCGGCAGCAATATTGAATTGACAAATGGCCGGTGCTTTCAAAGTCTCAAACCGTTCCAACAGCAAAAATGATCACTTTGGGATACCAAGGGCACACTCGTTCAGCATCCCCGAAAAAAGAAATGTCGCCCCGAGGCTGAGAAGCTTCGATGCAGAAAAACACAGCGCTTCAAACACAACACAGATTTCACTGCACGGAACAGGCCCAACTCCTCAAGGTTTGGAGTGGCAAGTTTCCAGCACACGATGTTCACAGCCAAGCCAATTAAATTCTTGCTATCAGCGTCATGGCACTGCTTTCATCTCACAAGCTTACTGCTATGTGACTTCAAGCAAACCCACCACCAGCATCGATAAGATAGGTGAAGAATAGATCGTTAGATAAACATATACAAAGAAAAACGAAAAAACATGGACGAATCTACAAAATGGTGGTTTCTCCAATTTGGGAACCACAAAAATGGTTGGTTTCCTACTATGGACGATTAATAAACTTGATGATTTGGGGGTACCCCGATGCCTTGAGAAACTGCGGTGATAGCATGGCGCTGCGCCTGCAGCGCCACCATGGTGATGCTGGAGCTCAGGAACAGGTGCACGTGGACCTGAAAACGGGTTGACCCCCCCCACAACCTGAGAAATCGCGGCTGAACCTACAAGGTGGGCCCCTAACCAGCTATAGGTTGGGTTATAACTAGGGTAACTACCAGGTATATTAGATATAACTAGGGGGGCCCACCTTGTATCGAGTTTCTTGAGCAAGTCGGGGTTGAAAACTCGGTTGATCAAAGCAAATGAATGCTAATGATGGTTGACAACATATGGATTTATGTTCAACCACAATGAAGACTTGGGGGATATCCATGTTGATAAGCACTGTGACAATTCTACCAATGGCTCATGGTTTTACCAATCTTAGGGCAGCTTTATGGATAGATCTCCAATTAAGCGTCGCTTGTGACCTCAGCGTGACTTGGTTTCACCAAACCGTGACAGAGTCGAGGACCGCAAGTGATCAACTAGGACAGCAATCTGGTAGTTGTGAACTGGACTGTTTTTCAATTTAGTTTAGAGAGATCTAATAGCTATACTGGTTGGTGGTTTCGACCCCTGTGAAAAAAAATGAGTCAACCAATCAATTGTTAGTGATTACTAGGGAAAATAAAAAAAAATTGAAACCACCAACCAGTACATCTGTCTTGGTTGTGTTCACCAACGATGATAAGAGGCACTGACCATGACTCTAGGGCTCCACGAGCTTGCCAGCTGTGAGAGTGAACATGGCAACGAATTTGCAGCGGCGATGCCTGACTAAAACCATTTGTAAACTAAGGGTTGCTCAAGCAGCTGTTTACAAACGTGTTACAAAAAGACAGGTTTTCTTATTTTGTTTAACCAACCTACAGCTTGTTGTTTGATCGTTGTGTGGCCAAACTCATCGACTGTTGCTGTCAGTTCCTCTACTTGTGCGTTTTGGCCTGGTGCACTTTCCCATTGGCAAAGTGGTTTTCGGTTAAGCTGCGAAAAATCCATGAGCCAACTAGGTGCTTCGAGCATTGCTCGGTACCAGGTCAACACCGATCTTGTCACTCTTCATTTCTGCTTGGTCACAGGTTTCAATGAAGCTATGGAGTAGCAGATATGATGTGAAGGCTTAGCTTTCTGGAGGTTTGTGATGTCTTCGTAGGGGGGAAGCGATCCTTTTGAACCCGGAAAACCTGGTGTGCAAAGCCGCCTCTTGGGTAAACAGCCCAAAGAGGAGACGGCACCTGAGGCACAAATTGGCCATCTGCAGAAATGACCAACCACCATCAGGGTGGGAAAGGCAAACATAGGGGCAATTACACATTTTTTAAAATGACACTCAGACAAGGATGGTAATTGTAATTGGTTGCTTTTTAATTAATTAAATTCTATTGGTTAAACATGGTTGGGAAATTGACAACTCTGTCATGGGTGACATAACCCCCATGAAAATAGCGGGTTTCGGCCCACAGGATCTCCCTGGCGCACACAGGCACACATCACTTATTCTCAATTGGGTTACTTGACATGAGGTCTTGGTGTAGAACGCCTCTCAGCTGATGATTAAATATGAAGCCATCGTCGGCATGTACATCCGGTAGAAGCCCATACAAACATCACGTCATCATATACGTATGGGGGTCTTCGATCTTTTAAGAAACCACCCAAACGTATAGGGCCCCAAACCGATCTCAGTAGAGCAATCAGCATGTCGTTCCAACCGGCTTAAGGCTTTGCTGGCCAGGGACATGGTGGCACAGAGGGTGACAACATTCGCATGTGAGCCCCTCAACGCTGACACCACGAGGGCATTTGCATCGCGTTCCAATAACGGCAACTGCAAACTCACATCACATTCGATACATCATGTTGGAATTCTCTACGTTGCATCATAAGGTGTATTGCACCACATTGCATAAAGTACAGTGCATCACTGACATGCCATGACATGCATCGCATGAATTGCTAAACTCCATTGAGCATCATTAAGAATCATGATCCATCGGTAACCATCATAGACCATCGTAGTCAATGTATCTGTTGACAAAGCTACGTCAATTGCTGGAGAGCTGATGGTGTAGCCTGGTGGCTTTCCCATATTGGGGTGTCCGTCAATGATGGTATGTCCTGTCCAAGATGCCAGGCCAAGTTAGAAACAATAATGGAAGGGAGAACAGACAACATCAAACTCTATTTACACAAAAAATGCGCATACCCTCGGGAAATCTAACATAGCTGGACAATCCACCAATGAACTTGGTGGCTTCCGAGGGATTTTCAATCAACTATGGTGATTTTCCATTGCTATGTTAGATTACTGGCGTGTGATCACATATTTGTTTGCATCTATGGGACATATACATACCTTGATCCCATACATGTCCCATACGGCTGTGGGTCCCTGTACCCCTGGCTGTTCCTATTCATAACCAAACTCATCTTTCTTATCTTTCCTGGAGATGTTCATCTACCCCTTTATTGGATGGTGCATATGATTGTTTCTTGACAGAGGGGTACCCAAAAATCATCCTTGATATTGATCACTCCTAGAAATTAACCAACTATAGCTTTGGGGGTCAAACCTTTTAGCAAGAGACCACCTTGATTAATCCCCAAACTGGCTCAATGAACCAAGCAAACCCCAAACTGGCTTCCGAAACCCGTCCACCTTGACCCATCCTCACATATCAAACAGCTCGGCTCCCCCACAACGCTACGCTAGCGAAAAGCGGGGAGGTCAGAACCAACGGACCCTGGCCCCGTTTCGTGTTGCGTTGCGGCACCAGCGGTGCGTTGGGAGATCAGCTCGTTGGGTGGTGGAGTGGCCCCCAACCATGGCAGTGGCATGGATGATGGTTGGGTAGTGGTTGATCATAGATGGGTGATACTGCCTCTATGATTGATTAGCATCACATAAGCTGATCATGCTTTACAGTCATGGTTGAGAATGATTGATGGTTGATTGGGACGAAGCATGATGGTTGATACTGCTTCATACTCGTGGCCAAGAGGGTGACTTTCAATGGTTGGCGAGGTGGCTGAGAATGCTTAGTGATGGCTAGGTGAATCATGGTTCGATGCTGTGGTTAATGTTTGGTAGTTGATCACGGCCTAAGCTGTGGCTGGTATCGATTAAGAACAATGGTTGCCATAGATCGCCATCCCAAAGTCGTTACGCCTTTTGGCAGTGATCAAAGCACATACTATGCTATAATCTGTACAAGACACGGAGAGTATTTGGACTCTCACTATGCACTGCTGGTACCAGCAACGCGAACAGGCCGCCAAGGCAGTCTTGCCAGCCGCGGTTTATCGCCAGAGCCCAGCAGCTCTGAATTCCCTCGCCACAACCGGCTTGCTTGGCAGATTGTGGCCACAGCGAGAGCTTAAAAAATTCGAAGAACTAGCAACTGCAAGGCACATCTTCAAGTCAGTATGACTTCAATCCAAGGTCCGACAAAAAGCGGAGGCCGTACTTGGACTGCTCCAACTCCTTCTGGTGTCGCTCGAAGATCCACATGGCTCCCTCCAAATGAAGTCGATGATCTCGAAGGAGTGCCCGAGCGACAAAGGAGCCGTACTGCGTGGTGGCCAGCTCTAACAGCATCTCTGGTGTGCCAAGGCTGTGGATCAACTTCTCTTGGTCCGTCACGCTGCAGTAGCACAGCATCTTTTCGATCAAATAACTGCAGTGCTTGTTCGTAGCAAACCTGAGACCATCTAACAGCAGCACGTCGGCGATTCGCTGTCGATGTTCGGCCTCACCGTGCTCAAGGACAGACTGGATCACGTGGTGCGCAAACCTGTGGGTGCACAGCTTGCCGACCACTTCCAGCAACTCTTCAATCAAGTACCATGTGGAACCACTTCCACTTCCACGAAACTCCAGCAAACGGCACAAGATGCGGCACGCTTGGGCGTGCTTGGCAGCTTGTACCGCGTAGCCTCGCAACTCCCTTGCAACGAACTCGCTGGCAGCTGGCGACAGGTGAGAGATCACCTTCTGGACGGTGAAGTTGCCATGGGGGCAAGTGGCCAGCTCCCACACATAGCCCTGCAACTCCTTTACCAGTTCTTGCGCACTGCTGCCGGCAACCAGTACCTCCTGTAACATGCGGCAATGCGCAGGATGGCGAGCCAACATATAGACCTGTCCACGCATCAGCTTGGCAACGCCGGTCACGTCGCCGTGGTCCAACATGCTGCGCAACTTTTTCATGTCCAGCTGCGGGGACGGATCTGCCGCTCGCCGGCGTTCCAAGGCCTGCTTTCGACGCACGCGCCGGGCAGCACTGGAACTTGGGCGAAACGAAACAACTTCACAGGCACCCAAGGTGACACCATCCTCGTCCAGTGTCGGCACGGGATCACGAGGAGTGGTGTCAAGATCGGTAGCCTCGTCGATCAGTTCACACCAGGGGGTCTTTGGCAGCTGCACTGGCTCTCCCCGCCGTGCCGGCTGCGGCGCCGCGTGTGGCGCTGCTTGGGTGTCGACCACTTTCGCCTGCAGGGTGGCGACCGCTGGCGCAGGCGCTGGCGCCAGGAGCTGACAGGGAGCGGCCGTCCAAGCGACTCCTGAGGGCTGGAAGTTGCCACCCTGGTCGACCACCAGGACGATCATGTGCTCGTGAGGTGCTTGACCCCACCACTGTGCCATGGCAGTTGCTGGGGCAATTTACTCACAGAAAAATCAATGGGAAGCTGCTTGAGCCATGATGTCCAAACGCTGTTGAATGTTGTCTCCATGGACGATGACAGTCGCTAATATTGACTAGTATTGGTTCGTAGTGGTTAGTGATTGTGAATCATAGTCAACAACATGCAGTCATATAGTAGTTGCTCGCTATGAGTGGCATTGGCCAATCAATGGTTAACAGGGGATAATAAGACTGACAGGGACGCACCAACAATACGGAGTATGTCCATGGCCATGGAGGTCCGCTGATGAAAAGGGACAAGAAGTAGCAATGTCAGGGATGTACAAACAGAAAAAGGGTACGCTCAGTTCTGTGCTAAATTGGGAGCAGCAATGGTGTCAGCAGTCAGCCTAAGGGCGTCCTGATTGTTGATGAGGGATAGTAAAAAGCTATTGCAATTGTCAGCTAGTATCAGTGTGTTATGGATCTAATACTATAGGGATAAACTCTTGATAGAGATACCATCGCCAACTCTTGATATCAGACTCTTGATTGCCCTCACTGCTTGTGATATTGACCATGGTATGCTATCAATTTTGGATACCCGGTCCCCCAAACGACGAGAAAGAAATGGTGATTTCCGCCTGGTTGTGAGGGTTCTCTACACTAGATCTTGTTGTAGGCGGGCCAAGGAACACAGCTATGTCTGGTTATAGCGGGAGGTCCAGGTATACCAAGGAGTGTTAGCTCACATTCCACGTCAATTGAAGTCCAGCGAAATATGACACTAGTGATGTATGGCCCATAGAACTTTAGAGCGAAATACACATCTTCTTGCATACTTTAGGACATTTGGCTAATCTCCTGATATTACTAAACCGCAACCAACTGCTAAATGACAGCGGTATCTTGATAGCTGTCAGCCCAGCACCGCCGGGCCATGGATTGGTGGCATCGCGCTGGGCTGTGCGACCATCCACTGCGGGCCATGGCTGAACTTTGGTGAACCAGAAAAACGTATTGATTGACCAACGTGGCGCTTTCCCTCGAAGTCGGTGTTTCGCTATCAAATGGACCTTCGTCAAAACAGGGGATCCCCCAGTCATCACCCTTTTTTCAACCATCTATCGGAATCTATCGTATTGAAGCAACCACTTTTTGACCCTATGGTTTGAGAAACCACCATATTGCCAATGTCAAATTTGAGGTTGCTTCAGGATTTCCTGGCAGACCATCCTTCAGAAACCTTACATTGGTGCCGTTTGGCATTGAAAAGGGGCGGGTATACCTAGCATGTGAACAATGATCAAACTGACTAGGTTTAAGTTTAAACCTTAGGATTAGCTGTAGTTCTGGGGCCCCAACCCATGTCAAATATGTATGCACCATGCCGAGATTTGTACATGTGCGTGTGTGTTCATGCAGTTAGTATAGCTGAATACCTATCCGCCGTTATGAAGGGCCATGATCTGCCACAACGATTGGGAGGTTCCCGTCCAAGCAAGTTGGTGAGTTGAGCATCACTGATTGACCGCGGCTGCTTTTCTTCTTCCTTCACCCTGGCAAGCCCTTCCCGTGGCGTTTTGAAGGGCCTGGAAAGCCTGGGTCAATGTGAATGATCCCTTGTGACTAAAATTGCTATGGGTCAGTTCACCATTGTTTCCTTGGTTCCCCTATCATTAACCATTGTTTTCCCTATAATTTTGTTGGTCATCATCTCAAATTATTGCTTGGTTAATATTGACAGCCAAATGGGTTCCCGAACTCTCGGATCTTGGGCCTGTCTGGCCAAAAGAAGCGAAAGGTGAAGGGCATTCGCCAGATTCAAGGCCTCAACTGTGAGCAAGACTGGAGACACAAGAACCACTGGGATGTAAGCAACGATGATTGTTCTTGCCGTGGTTGGTCAATGTAGCAACATGCATGAACATATTTGCTGGTTCGAAGACACACGCATATATGAAATTACTTTGATGTTTGAAGATGGAAAGAGAGAAAGAGAGAGAGAGAGACGGAAAGAGCAAGAGAGAGAGAGAGAGAGACAAAGAGATGTATGCATAGAAAAAACTATTTGAAAATATATGTATGTATACATATACATACACATATGGTACCGTTATTTTTGAATCATTCACATATTCATCTTTGATCAATATAGTCGTTTTTTGAAATGCATGGATTTCAATATATGCCTATACATTTGCCGAAAAAAATATCCACTAAAAAAGGTTTTCCAAAAAATATATACAAAACTAAATAAACCCATACAAAAAAGGTTCTCATTTATTCATTTTGAATTTATTCATTGATGCATTCAAGTTTTGGTTTATATATCTTTGATTTCTTCATGTATCCATTCATCCGTGAATTTCGAAAGTTTTGAATACTTCTTGAATTTATTTACTTTCTTTTTCATGTGTTTTATGAGCACACAAAAGAAAATAAATAGATTTTAAAAAAATTAAAGCAATAAATAAATAAACAAATAGATAAATGAATGAATACATAAACAAATAGATAAATGAACAAGTAGATAAATGAATAGATTAACAAATAGATAACAAGATAAATGAGTAAATATATGCAAATCAATGAATGAATAAGTAAACAAATAAATAGATAGATAAAACAAACAAAATAAATGAATAAATGTATACATAGATAAATCAATAAGATAAATAGACAAATAAATTAATAAATGTACAAATAAATAGACAACTAAATAAACAAATAGATAAATAAACAAAAAATAGATGAATAAATAGATATAGATGTAAGTAAATAACTGAAGAAATAAGTAAGTACTGTAAATAAATGAGCAAGTAAATAAATCAATACATAAATAAGTATAAACAGGTAAATTCATGAACAAATAGATAAATAGATAAACACATGTGTCTGTATACATGAGCCATGGTCAAATACTCAACATATTGGGTATGGTCATCCAACCACTTTCTACAGAAATCGTATATTCGTTGCTATGCCCCATAGCAATCTCTCAACATGACATGCTCAACTACCAGAAAAATCTGGAGGTGTCTATGGCCCTGACGAGCCCCCCCAAGCTCGGAGAATGATGAAATGCTTGTGATCGTGGTGATGGTGGTGCCCTAGACTCCCATGGAGCGACAGACAGCCAAGTCTTGACCCCTTTCTCAGATGCGTTTCAGCACTTCACCTTCAACGTGTAACCAGTGGTGCTTCTTTGGTCGCCAACCATTTTGAACGAAACCTGTCATTGTTTTGGCGTGCACCAGCTATTCTTCTTGATGACTCACTATCTTCGTCTGAGTTTGTATGTTTAATCACCATTCTGATCGCAACTGATTACATTCACCATGGTTTAGTCGGAGTTGTTCCTGAAGAAGGGCGGCCCTGGCTACCACGGCTTCATCCCATCGCTCCCATCACCCACAAAGCACTGGGGGTTTCTTGCTCAGCTCCAAACAAGAATAAAGACCGACAAGTGCTCGACGCTCAGCTTGGGTAGCACACGATGTTTCAACCTGGGAGCACAGCCCAGGCATGCACGCCGCCAATCTTCTGCACTGCTTCAACGAAACCAGATGATTTCCTGCAAAACGGATCCAACCACATGATCAACTCTATTAGTTTGAAGAATTTTTAAGCACCTACTGGAACTCAGAAACTTTCAACCAGCAAAGTTCTTGGCCAAAAACCTATTCTGGAAGGCCGAGAGTCCACCTGGAGTCTTTTTCGTGAAGGTAGGCTTCCACGACCCACAATCAAACGTGGACGCTAAACTGTTGTGATGGACAGGGACACAGCTGCCGCGAATCTGTTGTTGATACGGCGCCAGAAATCCATTGCGGTACTCCAGAACAGCCCTGGCTTATGAGGGGAATCGCTATCAGAAAGAAAGCAACTATCAACCAATGTCGCTAAACATGACAAATCAACGGCTATCACGAAATGATCACTAATCATTGTGAATCAGCCATGAATTAAGCCTTTCCCAACTATTGTGAAAAAGCACTAAAAAGCACTACTCATACCATCATTGACAGATAATCATCAACCAACCAAAACCATCACCACTATCAACAAGTATGACTAATTATGAAGCATTCGAATTGAGCATGATTAACCATCAACCAGCCATTTCAAGCCATTACTAACCATCAACAATGATCAACATTTCATATCCATGAACGAATGGAGATAAACATCATCAACCTTTAGCATCAACTACTATCCACCAGGCATGGGAATGCACCATGATCCATTTTGAGTCCCCGCTGTCATTAGACAACCACTATCAACCATACTTAACCCCTGTTAACCAGTCTTATCAAACATGATTCACCATTTCTATCGGCCCAAGTGTCATTCCACCATCCTGAACCATCCCTAACCACCCTTCAGTGTGGCTTATCTCACCAGGCATCGCCGGCATCGCCGTCGTCCCAGTGGCAAGACGGGCCCCGTGAAGTACAACAGCGGCGCCCAAGCCTCGAAGGTGGGAAGACCTCGGGTGGCAGGGACAAAGTCATGGTGGGCAGGGGCCCAAGGAAGGGTTCATGGTGGCCAGTAGCCATGGTTAGCGATGGTTAGTGATGGGTTAATGATGTTTAATGGTGGTTAATGATGATTGATAATGGCTAGCAATGGTTCATGATGGTTGAGGGACAGACTCATGGTTATTTATGAGCAATGATAAGTAGTAATGGCGAGTAACCGGCTAAGAATGCTAGTTAGTGATGGTCAAAGTAATGATTTGTGATATCTAATAATTGCGAGCGTTGGCTGATAGCTGATAATGGTGGTTAACGGTCAATGATGGCAGGTAACTCTAGTGGTTAATAATGGTTAGTAGTAATGGGTAATGAAATTACTAATGATTAATGATGGTTGATAACGGTTAGTAGTGGTTAATGATGGTTATAATGGTGGATCATGGCTAATAGGTAATAGTAATGGTTGATAGCAAGTGGTCAATGGTTAATAATGGTGGTGGATAACTAGTGCATACTGATGGTTTGTCTAGGGAAGAGACAATCATTGCCAATGCTTATTAGTTGATAGCTAGCGGCTAGTAATGGTTGATAATGCTTGTTAGCAACTGTGGAACCATTTGCAATGGTTAATGGTGAGCATATAGTGGTAAATAATTAGTAGTAGTTGTTGTTGTTGTAGTAGCAGTAGCAGTAGCAGTAGCAGTAGCAGTAGCAGTAGCAGTAGCAGTAGCAGTAGCAGTAGCAGTAGCAGTAGCAGTAGCAGTAGCAGCAG
>VSDK01016636.1:29218-54648 GCA_009767595.1 Symbiodinium kawagutii
AGTAGTGGTAGTAGTAGTAGTAGTAATAGTAGTAGTAGTAGTAATAGTAGTAGTAGTAGTAGTAGTAGTAGTAGTAATAGTAGTAGTAGTAGTAGTAGTAGTAATAGTAGTAGTAGTAGTAGTACTAGTAGTAGTAGTAGTAGTACTAGTGGTAGTGGTAGTGGTAGTGGTAGTGGTAGTAGTAGTAATAATAGTAGTAGTAGTAGTAGTAGTAGTAGTAGTTTGTACGATGGTTCATGATTGATAAGTAGTGGTTAATCATGGCTTATGAATGGCTAATAGGTAACGGCTAATAATAGAGGAAGGAAGAGAAGTCGGTAGACAGATGAAGACACTGGTTAATACTGGAAAAATAGTGGTTAGTAGTGTCACTTCAAGATTAATAATGTCGATTGGAAGCCGGTATTGGCAGATGATGCTTGGCAATGGCTGATTGGCATGATATGTTTCATTAATAGCGAAAATGGATAATGACAAATGCTTGGTTGATCAATAGTGGCTAAAAGAAGATAAATGGTGGTGAGTAATGGCTGATTAATGGTTTGTAATGACTATTAGGCCGGCTAATAGTGGCTAGTAAGGGTGGAAGGAAGACAAATGTCTGGATGATTGGGAACAAGGGGAAAGGTTTTATAATGATAAGTATCACTAACCACTTTAGCCATGGTTTCATAAGCCAAAACGGAATATACGACCGATGGGTAGTACTGCTTAATGGGTAGTTTTTGGTGTTGGAATGGTTTGGGAACAGTAGTGATTGATTGGTGGTTTGTGGTGGCTGGTTGGTGGTTAGTAGTGGTTCGTTGGTAGTTGGTAATGGTTGATTGGCGATCCATATTGGCTGATGAACAGTTTGTTAATTGATAGCACTTAATAACAGTAGTTCATCATTAAGTAATCAACCACCAATACTAATGACATTGATGAATAGATGATCAATAACCCACTACCAATACCCAAACCAATTATATAGTATCAATAGGTGATCACAACTGGTCACAGGGCAAGCACAGCTAGTAGAGGCTCATGGGCTTTAGCACGTGGGTAAATCAGTTCCGAGCCCTGCCTGGAATGCCGCTGGATCTCTCACAAGCCAATCGAGATGTCAAAAACACGGCTGTACACTCTGGGAAACCTGGTTGCGCTAAGTTCATCACGCAGTTTCATAGGTAAACCAGCTATAAATGATGGATTTTCCAGGCAAGCAGATGAATTTGCCAGAAAGTACTGTACCCAGGTCAGATGCTACCAACAAACCAGCCATCGAACATAATCAGCTGATCCGCCGCAACGAACATCGCTGAACCTGCCAAGCTATGAGCCCTGGCCGTTCTCTGCCTTCAGCTGGCGGTATCCAGTAGCAACGTTGTTATCACCAATCGTCACCAATCATCACCGATCACCACCAATCATCACCAATCATCACCAACTAAGGCGCTTGCTATATATGTTCATCGCCAACCAAGGTGGTTGCTGACCATCAGGTGATTTCCATACCGTCGCTAGCTGTAGTGGTGGCTCAGCATCGACCAACGGTACGAAACTGCCGAGAGACCGCTACGCCACGAGGCCTCGATGGGACGAGAGCTGTTTCCAGAGCTCGGGTTTCCATTTCGCAGGTAAGAGGCATCGATCATATGGTTTCTCAAGCCAAAGGGGTACCAATGAAGGAATGAAGGAATGAAGGAATGAAGGAATGAATGAAAAAAATTCAATACATGATTCATGAATAAATGAAAATGTGAACCAATCAAAATATGCTGGGTTTATCACTATAGTTGCCTAGTAAAGGATGATAACTGAGGGTACTTCTATTTTGAGAAATACAAATACCCTGGGAACAAGCCGAATTACAATACCCTAGGGGTTTATCATCAACTGACTCTATCGGATTACAATACTCAAAGTGGTTATCACAATCTGTTGGTTGACAAGTTGGATTACAAAACCATGATTTCACCCACCATTCAAACGATGCGACACCACACAATTAAAAGACGCAGTTTCCGTGAGATCTGTGGATTTCTTCTCATACTATGAGTTACATCAACTCCACTGGTTATCACTATCCAGCGGACATCTGCGATACAGATTGCAAATTTCGAGCAGTTGCAGTCTGAACTGAAGCTGTTCACTGGGTATGTTCAAATCAGCTGCCCTCAGGGCTCTCAGAGTGCAACTGATTGCCCCCTCAACCGGTGGCAGTTGAAAAATGGCCGAGTCCCTCACCTCATCTTCTCGATGCTATGATAGGTTGAGTCCAAGTCTCGTGGTGCTTTCTCAAGCCAGTTTGGGAAACCCCAAAAACTGGTTGGTTGATTTCTCATTACTATAAATGGTCGATAAACTGGATGATTTAAGCGCAGCCCTATTTTGAGAAACCACTTAATGTAGGTAGAAGTGGAACACCCATACGGGTCCATGGTTTGATGACTTGATGCCCCGTGCCCCCATATGGGTCCATATGAAGTCTCAAACGACTGACTTCTTACATTGCACGAAGATCCACAACACATCTGCTAGGCTGAAACCTTTTGACAAAGATAGTAAGTGCCTGGCAAGAAGGTCTGCTGTATCCAAGACTGTGCCCATGCCCTTTCTTAGCAGCAAACAGCCATGGCCCGTCATCACTAACCAGCCTATTGATCCGAGCTTACTTTACCACTAGCCGCCGTTGTCTGTGAAAGTACCATCGGCCCTGGTCAAGCACCAGTAATGACCAACTCGTCAACCATCATTAACCAATCCCACTTAGCCATTTTCCAACTGATTCTGCCCCCACTAAGCAGCCTAAGTTCTGCTTAGTTAACCAGTGATCAGGTGGCCCTACAGTAGTTATTTCCAACCACCAAGCATGACATCTGAGTCTCACCCCTGGGCATCCCCGGCTAATGCCCACAGCACCAGCACTGCATGGACACATCGTTGCGATGCGAAGCGCAGGAATCGTTTGGCACACAGCTCCTGGAGGACCGCCGCCGAAGAAAAAACATGTTTTGATCAACACTTAAGAACGGTTTAACAAGGGTTTCCATTTCTTAAAGATTCTTTCACAATGGTTTATCAATGTTTTAACAATGGTTTAATGATGGTTTTACAATGGTTTAACGATGGTTGAGCTCTCACATGCAAAAAAGAATGATTTGACAAAGGTCAAAAGTATGTTTTGACCGTGGTCAAAAACATTGTCCAAGAATGCTTCAGACTGGTTGATGATTGAATCATGGAACCAAAAAAGATGCCTTTGGTAAACCTGGTTGGTGGTTTCAATCCCTCTGAAAAATTATTAGTCAACCAACCATTTGTTAATCATTACTAGTCAAAATAAAAAATCTTTGAAACCACCAACCAGAAACAGTCACGTCTGCAAAGTGTTGTGATGTCAAGGGCGCCACAGAAATGAAGCGCGGAAGCAGTGGGGCTCAACATGTCCTCCAAAAATGGATACCTGCAGCGTGTTGAAAATCCGATGGCTGATTTTTTTCCTCGAACTTGCGTATCTTGAGTGGCACCAAAATAGCTCAAATCGCGAAGCTTTGGGCATGATATCGCAACCAAAATGTGACGCAAGCTGGCAAGACATCGTCACCCCTGAAAGTGACCTAAAGCACCTGGCATCGCACAGGGAATGGCCACGGTTTCCAAATCGGCGGTTCCTTGGTACTGCTTCTCCTGGAACTTGATAGCGCTTGTTACATGCTCTGCAACGGTTTCTGATCCTTCCTGTTGGCTGACATTCTTGACCAAGTAAGGTCATCGCCAACTACTACCACCAACCTGAGGAACGATGAATACCCCTCTCTCGTTGGTCAACCACTAGCTTCTCAACCACAAAGTTGTTGTCCAAGATTGGGAACAACCACTGTCACCAAAAAAAAGACATTTGAATTTGTCCAAAAATTGTGCACCCAACAAAAAGGCAGTTTCCCTGTCAAAAATGGCTATTATAGGATGGTTAGGTACTGCCATTTATAGATAAACCCATTTGTTCCGGCTATTTAGCACCATTACTCACACATTGTGGACAATCATCAATGAGCCAATACTGGCAGTATGTTCACCACTGTCCATCAAAGCGCCATGTCAAACGCCCAGGATCACAATTATTTCACCATCAACAATTCGGAACCATTTACACTCTGGTAAATGGTGTTTACAATCAAAACAATATCCAACCTGGTTAGGCATGAACGACGATCACCAAGCATCAGCATTTGTTGATGAAAAATATCAACACCATCATTCAGCCTCATAGCTCACTATTCTGAAGTAGTATGGACCATAAACCCACCATAAACCCACCATAAACCCACCATAACTACGTTCAACCCACCGTTTCTCTCCCACTTGTTGCAGGTGCGGTCCTGCTGAGTTTGCAACTGGCTATGTCGAATCCATGGCGGAGTCACCTGGCACTGGGAGAAGCCATGGTCTGCACCGCCCTGGTCCAGATACGCAGAAAGGAGCTCGTGCGAATAATAACCAACCAACTGATGGTGGATTTCCACCAACAATTTCATAGGGAAAACAATGGTTAACAAAGGGAAACCAATCAGATGATTGGATGATTAGATGATTGGATGATTGGATGATGGATGGTTGGTATGAATTTAGCGAGTAAATCCTGTGGCTTTTAGATCAAATGATTGGATGATTGGCTATCCCACCTGCTGTTTTTTGGAAAAAGTCCCTGGGAAACCAACCTGAAGGCAGAAAATCCACCAATCGTAACTATTTACCTGTTGAAAATGGCGATTTTGACTTCTGGGGAATCCTTTCCCAGAGGGTAGTGATAATTATTCGAAGGAATAGTTTAATGTTTAGTAATTGGCAGCAAATACCAACACTTCAATTAGTAAGATTCAGCCAAGAATCATTGCTAATGTTTGGTAGTTCACAGCCTTGCTTGGGATGAATCAACTACAAGGGTTAAGACTGGTAATGATGATGGACTGATGATAACGGGCGGTGAACTAAGCCCTATAATCAGAGCCTCACCTGTTTCAGGTTGGGTAAGTCCAGGACGTGGAAATTGCAAAAATCGACAGAACCGTCTCCGGTGCTTCCAGTGATATTGAATCTATAGTGTGTTCTATTGATATATTGATGATATATCTATCCAATACCACTGGATGATTGGATCCATATCTAATGACAATAGTAAAAATTGAAGATATTTACTAGAAGTGATTTTTCTGGACTTGTCCGCCTATCCGCCAAGGAATGGCTGGTAACCAGGGTAGCTTAGCGCCCCAAATCAACAAAATGACAGGAACAAAATGGCACACAGTCAAGGTAAATAATATGTTGTTGATTGGGAACCAGCCAACTGCTAACCAGTTGCTTGGTTGCTTTGACAGGAGACTGTTGGTTGATGTCTATTGCCACCATGGCGGGGTTATATGTTGCCATAGTATGGCTCATTATATTCGTGAGGGTCAGTTCAGAATCTATGTCGACTAATTGGGCCTGTTCGTTCACAACTACAACCCTCTGGCGATCTAAGATAGCAATGGATAATCCACCGATTATTGATGGTTTCCCAGGGGGTTCTTGATGAAAAAGGGTGATATTCGAGCCAGCGGACTCTTCGTTCACCAGAGAGTGAACTTCTTCGCCCTGGTGGTTATATCATCCCTGTGAAGCTCCCAGAATGAGCTTAGAATCGCTATGGTTTGTTGGATCAGAGGGATTGTTTGTGCTAAATCTTACTTGTGGTTACAATCACTAAAATCCGTTGCCAAAGAATTTTAGCCAAATTGCATTCAACTTGCTGCAGACTCTTGACTACAGAAAGGCATATTCTGTTTGTTTCTCATTGACAAATAGCAGCTAGTGAGCAAATGTATCAATATCCCTGTGTTGGCAAACTATTGTTGTACGGACCTACAGTTTTGCTGAGTTTATAGGACACTATCCTATCAACCAAAAAACCTCTGGGTTCTGCTGACTTGTGTGGTTACTCGTTGGCTCCTTGGCAGCACTGGAACGACGCCTCCTCACCGAGCGGTTGCCATGGCAAATCCATGGCCACGCTGGAGGAGTTTGGCAAGTATTCAACTTGAGGTTCATCAGCGGTTGGCTAAGGGAAGCTGGCAAGTTGGGCACAGCATTGCTTGGAACCTCCAAGGCTAGTTGCTATATCCAAGGATAATCAACCAAGGGAGAACCACATGCTGCAAAAAACCGAAGGCAGAACCACTGACAAGAATGCTTCGGTGCTGATCAATTCGGCTCAATGTTACCACTACCCCCTGGGCAACTTTGGGGATGCGATATGCCTCAGAGTGAGAAGAGCGGTTCAGACTTGAGAATTCAGCTCTGCAACCAACAAGCGGTTCAGACTTGAGAATTCAGATCTGCAACAAAAAGGGAATTGTATAAATCTGATCCTGAAAAGGACCTTGGCGAATGCGAAACAATGAAATATGTAACAAGTTGAGGGCTGAAGTAACCTGTGGTCGCATTAAACTTCGTCACAAGACCTGGCATCCTTGAACCAACAAGTCACGATGACGGGGAGCGCCGTGCCATGCTTGGAGAATCGTCAGGGTCAAAGCTTTCAGCGCAGCGACGGAATGGTCACCCTGTCGCACCAATCAGGCTTACCATCAATGCCTCTGTCAAGCTACACTGGACACTCAGATTGATTAACAGGGAATATACCTGGTAATACCTCCCAAAAAAGGTGAACGGCTCATCACAACGAAACTTTTGCAAGAAATGAATCCTAGTACTCATTCGTCGGCTCAACATGACCTCATTGTATAGACCTCAACGAAGTCGCAGGTCACAACAGTTCAGCAAATGTTCGCAACGGTGTACCAGCACCAATGCCTCTTGAACCTATCCAACTTTGGTTGGGCCAACTGCATTCCAGCCCAAAATGCCCATTAAGATCGGATACTTGAGGTTCAGGATACATTTCCATCCCTTGGCATGATAGTTGCTTGAATGCTACATTGACAACTGGAGAGTCGCAAGTCTCAAATTTGCCGCGCCTAGTGGTTGCTTGCCCAAAAAATCATGCGGACAACGAGGCCATCATCCCAGGTGTGATTGAAAATATTTGAAACACCGAGCAATTGTCAACCATAAACTCACCATCATTGACCACAGAAAGAAAGGATCGGTTAAGCACTAGAAATTGCACGGTATCCCATGGCCAGCGTTCATCAACCTGCAAGTGTTTTTCAGGCAGAGCCTTGGATGGTGAATCTATTGGTTCCAAATGATCCGCAAGAAACGGGCCTGTTCACCCTAGACATGCTGATGAAGCCAATGGGAATGGCGTGTTCTCATGGGTTTATGAACGGTTTATGATGGGTTTATGATGATCTTCATATGATTCATTGTCAGTGATAGTAGCGATGCTCATAATGAGTCAGAATCATAGACCCATAGTGATTGTCTTGTGATGATTGTTTTATCATCACAAATCATCATGATAAAATCAGTGATGCTCATGCTGACAATGCCCATAAAAAGGTGATAGTCACGATCTCATATGGTAACCGTTTTTTATAGCCATGATGATGACCATCATGATCATCCATATCCTTGAACCAACCAGATTCAAAGCGCTTTCCTCCTGAAAGTTCAGCAGAGACTTGGAAATGCAGTTGGGCGCAGGTCAAGAAATCTGACGTGTTAACGGGATCCCAATAGGTACAGTATGTGAAGTATGGGTTTGTCCAAAAATGACCTCTGTCGCTGGCTGGCTTCCCTATTCATAGTGGATCTTTTATTGGATGGCTAGTAGGTACCACAGTTTATGGACAAAGCCATATCCACGACAAGGGGAAGCATGCGGAATCAAAACGATTTCTTTCTGAACGACTTTTCCCAAGGAAGAACTCGTCCTCCCCATGCTCTCTGAGCTCTCTTGTTTTCTTCGTTTCAGCATCAGCGGCCAATGTGCAACAGAGACTCCGCGCCGCATCGAAAACTCTGTAGAGCATCTGGGAGTCTAATCCTTCTCCCACCGAAACCGTCCATCTCATGCATCCTCCACCCTCCTCTTTCACCAAAGGGCTGGGGGTCCAAGTTGAAAACGTTGTTAGAAATGCTCATGCCATTGGAAACATAATTCTACATCACTACATGCATTGTATTTTCTACCCTGATGGCGAAGCAATCTTGCCCCTGTCCGTGGGGCATAAAGACACTTCACCAAAAAATTGCGCTTCACCAAGTTGACCTCTTTGGTCTAAGAATGTTTGAAAATTCATCCGGCTCAAGAAGATTGTAAGCTTGGTCGAAGTGCAACCAACTGTTACCCAACAACGTTGTGACCAGGCTTCGACGTGTGTCACTGGACGAACTCACTTCTCCGGAGCCAACGAAATAACTAGGCAGATTTCCAAGGCCTTGTGGCTGGTTACATCCAAGTTTAGAACCCACTAAGCGCTTACACCGTTGCCATCTAAGCATGTATGACTCCTGCTGCAACCGGCAGGGGGCCCGGCCTCATACTGTGACATCAGTCGTTCGGGACGTGCCATGAAGCCACGGCAGTGGTTGATGTTGGCACCCCACGACAACGAGAACAATTTAACCAGCGATGCATTTGGGAGGCCCTGATTTGAAGAAAATCATTGCCAACAAATGCATCATGAATAAAATCATCCACTTCCCCTCCAAAAAAAACAGCCTCACATGGCTTTTCCCCTCCCATGGCTTTTCGGATGGACGAACTTCCCAGCCGCTCCGCGCCGCCGCTTCTCCCCTCCCCGCCCCACTGGGCCCCAGCCGCTCCTCATAGCCTTCCGAGTGGACCATGCAGCTGACTCCATCGTATCCATCGAAGCGCTGTGCCGTGTACAGTCGGGCACCTTGAGGGACTCGACACACACCTAGGGGTGCCATGGGCGCCAATCGTGCCGGTGGTGATGGTTAATGATAATGGTTAATAATATATGGTAATATTGTATGGTAATAGATATGGTTAATCAATATGGTTAATATATGGTTAACAATCATTGTATGGCAATGGTCGATGATAAGGGTTTTTAGTTCATAAGGATTAGTAGGGGATAATCACCAACAATAATGGTGAAACAACTACTACATGGCGGTTTCTGAAAACAGGGAACCCCAACGCTATGGTTGGTTTATCACTACGAATGGTTAATACGGGATGATTTGGGGGGCCCCCTTGTTTTGAGAAACAGCCATTTGGATACCGGTAGACGAATGAATCCAAAGATGAATGGAAAACAATAAACCATAGTTTTCCATGGATCTTTGGATTCACTAGATCCATAGATTAATGAACAGCAATTGTGATCACTATTGCTGTAAACCATGATCACAACTGTACTGCTGGATCAACAATCCTACTACGAAATAATGGTGGGAACTCAGCGCGCATATACATGACGGCTCACCCAACCAAATCGGCAAGCAAGCACATGTGGCTACGGATATGGACCACTGCAAGTGCAGCCTAGTTCATCTAGTTTTTTCCAATCAAATCAAACTATCCCGGTACTTTGCTATGTTTGAAGCAACGAAACTGGCAAGCCAGCGCTGTTACTTCGTGAATGATGGTACCCCCAAGCATCCCCGTCTTCGTGGTCGTGAGCAAACCAACCACTTCAGGATTTTTCTCGCATCATAGGGAGCCCAAAAAAAAACGTGGTTCACCATTACGACTATGAATGGCCAATAAACTGGCAATGATTTGGCTGTACCCCCCCCCCCATGTTTGAAAATACACACCGTTTGCAGGGTACCAAGACATACCCACATCACTCTGCCACCAGGTCATATGGGGAAGACACCAGCTATGGGGGGAGATGGTCGATCAGCAGCATCTGCCATTACTCATCATGATTGATCATCAGCGTATTCACAACACGTCTCAATGAGCCACTATAACTTGGTTCTGAAGCCATCATCACCTACTAATCAACTATTCTCAGCCACAAACCCTCATCAACCACAAAAGTGACCCCTAAAAATCCACCATCTTATAAACTTATAACCATCTGAACCCCTAAAAATCAGCATCTTCCAACCATGATCTTCCCCTGCCCCTCAGTAGCTGCTTCCCCAGGCCTAGGTTGCTGAGTTCCATGGTCGCCTCAGGCGCAGCTGCATCGAAGTTTCCAGCCGCAAGAGCGCAGGCAGAACGATGCGCTTCCCCGCGCCCCACGCGGGCACGCAGCTGGCGAGTCCTGCGAGTTGGAAAACTGAGAGGGTTGATCTGGTGAATCTGGTGGTCGCTTATGGTCAATTAGTGGCCAAAATTGCTGAAACCACGATGGTCCAATTGCTAAAATGGCGAAGATTGCTTAAACCATAGTGGTTCATAGTGGTTAGTGATTTCTGGTTAATGGTGGTCAGTGGTTAGTAGTGATTGCTGGTTGGTGGTGCTCACCATTTGTCATGAAAAATAGAGGTCAACGAATTATTTGTTGATAAGTACTACGGAAAACAAAGAATGTTGAAAGCCACCAACCAGTTTTGGTTGCGCCGAATGGTCTCATTCTGAATAACCAGGGTTTTTGTAGAGTTTGGGCATGATAAATGATGAAGAACCAGATAATTGCGAAATGGTTGATTCCTGCTTGAGTGGTGAACTAAGGATGGATAACTCATGGCGAACATCACGGCTACAACGACAAGCTATTGCTCACTGTAAACTGATGTTTGACATTTCCCTTTGGACTAGTATGATTGGTTCGTAAACCAGGTTTAGGTATGACCAAAAATGGTGGCCTGACCATGCCAGGTCCATGTTGGCGACAAAGATGGTCATGTGAACACCGGAAAGATATGGAGACCAAGCTGGTTGGTGCCGTCCACTGTTAGCTTCCTCGAACCAGAATCGATTTCAAGACCTGCCAATATGGGTATGTGCCGTTAGAACCCACCACAAAAATGGTGCCATTTTACGAATGGAAACCATTGGTAACTTAGGGGTGCCACGTCATGGCTTGGCACATACCCACATGCCCTGTCTTTCCCACCCGCCCTGTCATTTCGATCGCGTTTTGCCAGATGTCAGGAGGGCTCGAAACATTCGCGACCGCATCCACGACCGTCACAGTGCCATGTGCTTGGGGTAGCTGAAGAGAATCCGGATCAGATAAGGACAAATGACCTGGTGAAGAAGTATGGTTCAGCAAGGGCAGCAAGCTATTATCAGCTGTAACCAGAGATCTATCAGCTACTATAAGCTATTGATCATGGTGAACACTGATGGGAAAAATGTGATTTGCTTATTGTATGATGGTAAATCATGATGGTGAATATTGATACGAAAGGTAGGAAAACTATATCCGGGATCTACTGGCTATCGCTGTCAGCCAGCCAAGAACGTGTAACATCTGCGGTGGATTCTATTCTTGTTTGTCATGTGCATGTAGTGAAGTCACAGTTGGGTACCCGTGGATCCAAAACAGAATTGGCTTCGCTCACAACGAATCAGCGACCAAACTGTGCCAGTGATGCCTCTGATTGGTCACCCAGTGATGATCAGGTCCACCCACCTCTAAGGTCGACCAAAACGGACACCCCCAGATCTCGAGCTTCGCTTCCCCGGTATTCTGCCGCCAGACAATGCATGAACACCGCGATGAGCAAGCCGGTCAGAGTGGCAGCCTCTGACTTCAGGTGTTGTTGCAAGCATCGGAGGCAATCATGGGCGATGTCAAATCGGAAACAGTCAGCCTTGGAGCTCTCTTGACACAGTTCCTTGATCGTCAGGATCCGATTCGTGGAAGCCAAGAAGGGCCTCTCATCCGGCCATGTCTGAGCTGCCACGAGATCCTTCCAGTCGGGTAGCCCCTGCCAGGTGCGACTTTCTACCTGCGAAGCCGTGGCAAAGGTCAGGAACTGCATCAAGCAACGGCCATCGCAGACGGCGTGATTCGCATTGGCGTACAGCATCATCCCATCGTTGCGGACAGCAGTGCCTTGCAGGGCTGGAGATGGTCCAGCTGGCCATGACCCGCCGTTGCACAGTCAAGTGGTTCGTACAACTCAGGGATTTAAATAGCTCAACATGGGTTGACCAACTTCGTTGTCTCCTGGAAGGATCCAGTTCTTGCTACACCAATTCGTGGAAGCCATTCTTTTTCTTGGTGAAAGGCTCAAATCGGTTTGGTTCAGGATTCGCGTTTCCAAGGCTTTCGACAAAAAGGCGTCAAACAAGGAATGGCTTCTCAATCACTCAACTCATTACCCTGCCAGTTTTCCTGGATGTTGTCCAATCAGTCATTTTTTGGATGACCAGCCTCTTCAATGCGCCACTACACCTTTATCACCGCCTTGCAGACCTTGTACTACATGGCTTGATCACTAAGGCGAGATCTACCCACAGGTACCCCATGGTGTTGACAAGAAGAATGCAAACGTTTCACTGACACCCGCCTTGTTCCCTTCTGTAAGGAATCAATCGAAGAGTCATCGGCCCTTCCGCAGAAAGGTCCTCTCTGGAAATCAAATCATCCAGGAACGCTCCAAAATCATCAACATGAACTCCTTCCTCGCGACCAGGCACCACTGTCGCACCTTCCGCGGTCAGAAGCATCCACCCATCTTGCTGGGCAAGCGTCAAGTGACCCAAGCGACATGCATCACAGGCAGCCAGGCCTCTTTCCCCAACGTCTTCAGCCTCCAGAACCAGTAGCACTGCAAATCTCACGTTGCAAGATGCAAAGATATTTTCCAAAGCATTCAAAGGCCTTTCAGATCCCATGGCTGGGCAAGGTGCTTCTGTTCATGTAGGGATCAGACATGGGCTGCCAGACCAAGCCACAAATGAACATCTTTAGTCAGAAAAACACGGATCTAGGGGGGTAGAAATCTAGTGCAGAGATTGTGCTGTTTTCCGCTGGTGCTGGTGCTTATTTTTCTGAGGCTTTGCTGGCAATGATGGCATTGCTGGTGCACTGCTGGATTCTCCATGAATTCAAGAACTTGAGCAATGTCTGCAGAAATGTCCACAGAAATCATCATTTGCCATTTCGGTCCACTCTGTTTTCCAAAAATCATTTTGGGGAGTTGTCTATCGTATCAGTGTATCGGCACAGTCTTCCCAGCATGTTGAAATATCTTCTAAATGAGGCTCGTGATCAGCACGACGGAGAATCCAAGCATCAAGTGTTCATTTTTTCAGGTCCAGGCCCACATGGGAAGAGATTAGCGAGTGGGCTTGCTACACAGATTCGACGGATTCAAGCGGTCAAACCTCAGTACACATGCACGTCTTTGATACATATACATACACATACGCATATACATATCATAGACATGTTTATAAATATGTATATTTACATATATACCAGGTACCAGGCTCTGTGCATCATCATCAACAGGGATTCAGTAGAATTGTTTTCTTTCATACCATCTAGTAAACAGTTGTATTTGATGATCCCAACCATGGGCAGTGAGTGACTGTAGGTAGTGACCATTTCGATCGGATGTTCGCCATTTGGCGAAGAGGGCGAGGGAGCTTCCTTGCCAGAAGGCTTGAAGCCCCACATCGTATTGCTTGCCAGTTATCCATGCTTCAATCCGTTTATGATCAAGCTGGGCACATCAATGGAAGATTTTGAATTATTGATGTTCGAAGCTGTACCCAACTAGCAGGCAACTACTCTGTTGAACGAGTCTTTGCTCTAGAGACCTTCTCTGGTCCCTTGGAATCGTGGAATCAAATGATTTCACTTGAGGACAAATGTCTCTGGGCAATAGCCGCTAGACATTTGCTTGGAAACTGATGCAGGGACGGGTCTTGGTGGAATGGATGCGACCACTCTGCCTTTGAAGAATGCAACACTGACAAAAAATTCTAGATATAGCCACAACATCCCAGATCCAAAGTGAGAATCACAAGCCTCGTATGCTCACGCTGTGCCTTTAAGGACAGCAAATTCTTTGCACAGTTCTGGCACCCTTCGCTCGTTCGCTTTGAAGGGCAGCTCTTGGCACAATGAATCCCGTTTCTTCCATGTCTTCAGGCTCAGTAAAAGTGTATCGTGACCCTTGGAGTCAGCAGAGTCGAGATTCTTGGGTACTCCCCTCCTGTTCTGAACCAACAGAATTGATCCCTGAATCCCCTTGGGTGATGCTTCTACTTGCAGACGTGGCACGTAGGATTCACTGACATCGATGGCGAGGAGATTTCTGCCACTGATGCTTCAGATTTTGTGAAGCAACTAGCATCCGAAAATGGACAGGTTATTCAAGAGTGATGGAAAAATCTGCATTTGCAATCCATGCCCGTTCTGAATCCAACATCAATAGCTCACATTGGGTCAGTGTTTGGATTTTGCCTTCTGCAAACTAAACTCGAGGCTGTCCATTGAAGGTTTTCAGCAAGGATCCTCCTCCCAAAGCCTAGGACCTTGTTGTGGCCTAGACTCCATTCATTTTCTGAGGCCTGGAAAAGCAACAGAGCGTCTGTCTTTTCAAGCTCAAACGTCTGGAACCAAGCCTGTTGTGGGAGATGTTCCACTCCAAAACACGCGCAGCTGGTCACTTGATCTCTGGGCTGCTTGCCGAGATCTGATTCGCCAAGTGGCTCGCCCGGGCCCATCCCCGGAACTGGCACCAGCGGGCGTTTTCGCTACAATTCGTGGCTCACAATGGCGTCCTGGGCATCCAGGGCATCATCGGCCGGCCGGCTCTCCCGTGGAACCGTTCCCATGTGGCATGTGAACAAGACCTATCAGTAGGATATGTCCGTGAGTGCCCAATGTTTCACTGGCCCACCAGGGGGTCCTTGAACCATGAAGTCCCATGGTTGGCCAATGGTGGTACGCCAACAGTTTTAGACATGGAAGGCAGAAACTTCTAGTGGGCACACTATGTATCACAACTGAATGAGAGATCCACAATACATCATGTGCTATGGAAGGATCTCTAATCATTCTTAGCCTTGATTGAAGCCGTAAAATCATCACCTAGAAGCCCCAAAAATGATTCGCTCGTTGCTTGAAGCACCTATCAACCCTGGGAAGCCCGAAACATGATATGCACATCAACGACAAGCTCAGCTCCTGCGGTGCTTCGCCAGACACCAAGGTGTCCAGCCCGGACTCGGATGCCAGTGACCGCGAGGAGGCCACGACAGAGACCACCTGGGCCCGGGCCCAACCACTGAGACCACGACTTCAAGCACTGAAAAAAACCTGGGGAAAGGTGAGATTTCGCAAGCGAAAAATGACCCACCATTTCGCAAGTTGATTTGATTTTGTGAACCCATTCACTGTTAAGATTTTTACTGTGGCACTTATGCTGGTTCTGTTCACCCACTTAGTTCAGCGTTGCTGGCACTACTCGCACCGTAGCCTTTCTCAGCGAAAGCTGTTTGTTTCGCAAAGCAAGTCGATAAACACATTGGTGATCCCATCGAACAACAATTGAACGTTGATTATTCCTGGTGCTTAATCCCTATCATCAAATCAGGAAAAAATAGGGAAATGGCAACCCAATGGAAACTAGTGTTAATTAACCATTGCAAACCCAATTACAAGAAAAAAACATCAGCTAATGATCCCACAAAAAATAAGAACGATCAGTCCGAGTATGTTGTTGATTGTTCCTACGATGGACCAACGAGACTGCACTAACAATCAAAGTAACAGCAGCTGACGCTCCTTAATCGTGACCCGGGCTACCAGTTTCCGCAAGGGATACCCCTTCTGGTAGGCTTGGAGCTCTCTTCCCCCAGGCTGACCATGGGTAACAGTTTTGACAATCCACCAGCGGCGCTTGGCACTATCCCCCTGTTCACACGTGATGATGCCATGGCGACAGTTCATGATGGCCATGGCGAACGTTTGCTGGTGCAGATCAACAGTCGTCTAAGTCTAAGTGTGGCAAATCGTTTCACTGTGTGATCAGCTTGATCAACTACCAACTTCTGGGGTCCACGTCGGAGCGGCACCCGGTACAGTACCTGGTTGTAACGCTTAAAAACTGACTTTGGGCACCTACTAAAGTGGCTGATTCTGAACTTGAAATGTCTCACTATGGGTGCTTCTAAACTTCCAGGCCACTGTTTCCGTGGAAGTCAGTGAGAGTTTCTTGCCTATTGAGACCACGAGCACTTGATGCCAGGAAGTCTCTCAAAGTTCCATGGTTGCTGTGGCGTACAAGTTCCGTCGTTAGCGAATCCAACTCTCATTACTCATGGCACGCGCAAGTCTTAACACCCAAAGGCTGAAGACCTCTGACATTGTCATCCCATCGAGATCAACAACCAACATTCCTTAACAAGATAGTGGTAGCCAACCATCCTCAACAAGATGGTTCATGTTGGACCTATATTAAGAAACCGGCCACATTCGAAATCTGAATCACCAGCTTTCTTAGGTTACCTGCGGGTGGTTCATTGGTAGAGGTCTCCCATTGCCAAGCATCACAACTCAGCGGCAAACCCACTGCCAGGCCGACCCAAAATTCTCGTCCAGTCACCCTGTTCGCCTCCTTGGCCTGTCAGCGATGTTCGGAATCCCTGAGGTCACCCCGTGGGCTACGACCACCAGGCCCCGCAAGCCCCGCAAGCTCTCAGACCCGGCGCGCCTCATTGTCCACCTTTGAGTCCTGCAACCTGCCAGTTACGACAGCGGTTCATCCAGCTGTGCTGAACCCAATAACCACCCATGGATCTAGAGCAGATCCCCTGGCCTCTTCAAATTTGGAGGTATTCATCTGGACCTTCCATTGTTGATTCTAGTTGGAGAACTCCGTTGATTCATAGGGACTGCCCACTACCAACCATGTCTTCCATGGTTAGCGTTGCTCAGTGTCCCACATCATAACCAAGCAGTCGAGGTTGCTGGATTCTGTCATTGCTGGCGGGGAGATACTCTACACAAAGTCTTGAAAGCAAGTCCTTGTTTCAACAAACGGAAAACAACGACTATCACTAGCAATTATTAAACATTGTTAATCTCGGCATTACGCGTTAATAACCGTTGGGCAGGCCTGTTGACTGTCATTGAGCATCATCAACTATCATTAATCATTGTTCGCTATGACTAAGTGTCATTATGCATCATAAATCATAACTATCATTTAGCATGGTTAAAAATCATTATATAACCGCATCATCAACCACAATCTGGTGCAGTGTAGTTGAATTGAAGCTACTCAGCATCTTGGAGTGCTCAAACAGCTTCGCAAGCACCATTCCGACCAATAGTGTTCTGTTTGTCAAGGAATCCTCTTTCACCTACAATCATGTACAATCATCCCGCCTCTTCCTATTCTCGGGGTTTTAGTCATTACTTGCCACTTGGGATAATTCGTTATGATCCTGCGGAAACGGTGACAGCCGAGCAACATCACCGTCGAAGAGATCAGTTCCACGGCGTCCATGTACTTCTTCAACTGAGGAGCCAGGAGAACAGCATGGTGGTTTTGAGTGAGGCAACATGTTGGTATCTTGAGATATCAACAGGTCTGTAGACACTGGCTAAGCCCAAGGTTGAGAGCTACACCTGTAGTGCAATTTCCGGTGCTTAAACCATCTGCTCGATGCCTGGAAATTCCCCACGCAACCAGTCTACATCACGAACGTCCCCCTGATGGGCCCAATTCCGATATACATGGAAGGGAAGCTCGAGTTTGCGGAAGTACAGGAATGTAGAGTAGAAACACTCAACAAAAGGAAATGGTGTCACCTGAATAACCCACATCCTTCCAGTACAACCCCCCCATCAAACTACGATATAGTGGACACATAAGCACTTCTTGGCTAGGCTCTTGCACCTTTGAGACATTGCACCCGTCAAGACAGCATCCCAAAAACAAGAACAAAAGTTTCCCTCCTGCACTGATAGATTTGATTCATAAGCCCGCCAGGTAGCTATTTCCCACACAACCAGAGATTCCCACTTCAACCAACCCTACTGCTGCCGGTTTGTGCCATCTCCAAATCAGAAGGAGTCACATTAACAACGCTCACCTAACGATTGGAGTCACTCCCGGCATCCTCAGATTCTTGCCACACTGACCCCTTTCCAGCCCCGCACCACCTGGTGATTGCTCATCACTGCCAAACGCTCCTGCAGCTGCAAGTCCTGAAATGTGGAAGCTGGAAGTAATGATGAGGACTTGCAAATGGTCATTGTTGCTCAAATGATGGTTGATAGATGATTACTGATGGTTTGTAATTGTTTACAATTGTTAATTACCTAGTAATGGTTACTGGTGGTTAGATGATTGGGGTGATGAGGATAGTAACGATGGTTTATGATGGGGATCGTCAACAACAAATACTTGATAATGACAAATAATACTGTATGCAAGGTCATGTTCCATGAAGTAGAATTGCAGGTTCATGTTCACAAAGGAGCCATTTTTCACATCAGCAGCCATTGATCTGGCAACAATTGGTGGCGATCACAGGAAGCGCCCGTTGCCGCAGCTCACTATCTTGGAGCACTGGCAGAATCTGTGGAACCGTCGCAGGACAGCGTTGATTCTTTCAAACATGTCGCAATGCGGACGGTTTACCCATGCTTACAGTGACTTTCATGATCACTGATAACATCTCTAGTTTGATGCGAAAACACTGGAGGCGGTAAGTTCGAATGCAAGGTTTAGGCTTTTGAGGCAAAGGGTTGGCTACTTGGACAAGCATGAATGCATTAACCCTACGCAGGAACTTGGGTTTTGCAGATCCGAAACCCAACCGAAATGACCGGGAGGGAGAATTCCCTGATCCTCGAAGTGCACAAGCCTTTGACGCAACATTTGGTGACTTCCTTTAATTTGCACATCGAGAAGCAGCTTGATCAATGGACAAGATGCCTACAGAAATAAGATTGGATTAAAGATTTGCAAGGCTTTAGATTGGACTAGAGCCTGTACTTTAGATTTGACAGAAGGGCTAAAAGTAGATTGGGACTATCAGTGAGGGAGATGTATGGATATGTAGCTAAGAAGATAGAAAGCTAATTTGCTAGATATTTAGATCATGTTAGATTTTAAAAAATCGATTGGACTAAACCAGACTAGACTACGCTAGATTTGACCACACCAGATTCGCGTTTAGATGGGATTTGGATCTAGATCAGGTTTACATGTGACTACACTACGTTCGATAGATAGATAGATAGATAGATAGATAGATAGATAGATAGATAGATAGGTAGGTACATAGGTAGATAGGTAGATAGATAGGTAGATAGATAGGTAGATAGATAGATAGATAGATAAGTCCATAGGTAGATAGGTACATAAGTAGACAGGTACATAAGTAGATAGATAGATTGGTTTAGCTTCATTAAATAGGTTTGAGAGGTGAGATTAGGTAGGCTAGATAGATGTAGATAGATTGGATTGAAGAGAACTCAATAGAACAGAGTCAAATCAAGTTCCATAGAATAGGATAAAGAGATGGATAGAGAGCAGGTCGAAAAGATTGGATAAAGAAAAACGTGTAAAACATGCATGTTAACAACAAAAACAACTTAGGGATTTGATTAGAATAGGTTGGCATTTGGTTAGACTCGCTTCCGTTCGAGTAGATTTCTTCGACAAACAAATAGTCACGCACACTCATTCGATCGAAACCTCCGCCACTTGTAACCATTGAATCAGCTAGCAGTCCCAACGGCCCAACGGCCATCGATCGGCTTATCGCTAAAGCAAATTGTATCAACGACGACTGCTCTCGCTGGATCTCCACCCACAGAGCTGGGCAGACCCACAGCGACCCACAACGACCCATAGCGACCCACAGCCACTTGATGCAACCAGTTTGTTCGAAGTTGCAATCACTTAGTTCAACCAGTTAATAGAATGGCAGATCCAACTTGTTGAGACTAAGATCTCTTGAGTTAGTACAACAAGTTACTAGAACAAGTTGGATCTCAGCCCTGTTCCATGAACCCCATTCTTCGGCTCCTGTTCCATGAGACCACGCGCCAAAGCCTGGGACAGCCGTTCCAACCTCCTGGTGGGATATGCCATGCTGCGCATGTAACTGGTGATACTCAACACATGGTTGCAGGGTTAGTTCACCCACCGAAGGCCAGTTTTTTGCTATGGACAAGTGAAGCAAGGGTGGCTTATCATAAACCCTCACAAATCAACCATTGAATTGTCCAAATGTAATGTTGGCCTATCATAAAACCCTACCCATGTTGATAACATGACTCCCGGTGAAATCAAAGTAATGCTTTGACAGCACTGCAGTCCTGTTTTCGTGGGTCGACTCATCTGGGCAACAACCACCATATCCGTACTTGCCAAATTTGTCAAGTCATTAGTCATGCTGGATGTGCATCCCCAGGTAGCAACTGGTGACTGGGTCTGGTTAGCCAAGTTCTAATAAGCACCTTCTAGGTTCATAACCATGCTTAATTTCCCCGCTTTAACCCCAGCTGCAAATCCAAGTGAGTGCCAAAAAGCGGCAACCCACCGCTTCCTTGCAAATTTGAGAGACGTCTGACATGATTTCTCCATCATCCTCCAATGACTTGTCGATCTTCGGATGGGTCAACCCCCAAGTCTAAGGATGCTTCTTCATATCCCAACACTCAGACTATTCTGGCGCTATTGGTGAAGCCTGCCCTGGTTCCAGGGGTGGGACCCGGCGAAGTCCCCCTGGGGCAACCGTACCCTGCAGCGCCGCTCAGCCCAGGCACCAAGGTTTTGTCGGCCACGTCGTCACTTTGACCCACCTTTTTGGAGGAATCCGTTGCTCCCTTGCGGCAGCGATGAGGAAATCCATGCTGGCTTGTCGGTACGGTTCATTGTCGTTGCGCCTGTGGTTGGTTTGGGCTTATTGTTGATTATTGTTAAGTGTCTGGTTGATTGTGTGCTTGACTATGGTTGATTATGTGGTTGATTCTATGATTGATTGTATGGTTGATTATATGGTTGCTAATCATGGTTGATCATGGTTGACACGCTTGACGTAAGCAAAAGCTACAAAACGAAAGCTGTATCCAGTTTGCGCTACTTATTGGGTGGCTTTTCCTCGTGAAGCTGGTGCGGTTTGAGCTTTGGTCCACCTTCTGGTCGACACTGTTGGCAAGGAGGGCATGTGAACCACCAACGCTTGTGGTAGTGTTTCGGAAGAATTGACCATAAATTCCCATAGGCCACAATCGTCAACTATATGGCTGTGGGTCAGACCCAGTACCCCTGGTCCCCCTATCATGAACCATTGTTTTACCACTACTATTGTAGTGCTGGTCATTATCCCCCATTATGGTTGGTTAAAGCCTTGACCCAGCTCGCCATATGCCAAGTGCAACCCAGCTATACCGAACCATAGCTGATCGACTCAGAGCCAGCAAGAAATGATGAAACGCACAGCACACGTTTGCACAGCACATGACCGCAGGCGGAACTTCCACCGCCTGCATTGAAAGCAGGGCGTGGAAAAAGATGGCTGATAATGTTGATAACCCCCCTCATGAACGAAGATACCAGTTGATACTGGACAATCATAGTGGTTCATCATATTTGATAATGATGAATGAGATGAATGGACCACCTCGTGGTGGATGAATGAATAACTTCAGATGCTTCGCAGTGGAAAATGAACCTTCATCACGTCTACCCTCTGCTGAAACTTTCCAGCCGATGGCTCTGGTCGCTTCCGAGTGTCCCAACTTTTGGGGGTTCAACATGGCACCTGCAATGCTTTGCAAGGACATCATCTGCAATGCGTCACCCAGGAAGGACACCCCAAAGACTCAACAAGAGTTGAAGAATTCCCGTGGATTGCAGTGATGGTAGGTGTCGATTGTATTAGTTGAGCTATAATAACTGACCAGTTTCCTACATACCAAGTATCAATCAAACCAAGCTTTTCATACTCGTCAATTTACGATCTGGACGGTTTCAACCAAAGCTGCAGCCTGCTGAAATGAACGTGTATCTGGCCGCAAAGATAATCGTGATGCTGAGGCCTCCTGACAGTTGCGCAAGTTCGAACACACGCAAACAAGTGACAAATAAGCGGAGACTTTCGACTGTGAAGCGTCTGGTTGGTCCTTCCTTTTGCTTAGAAAGGATCAAAAAACGTCCCGACACTGCAGAAATGTCCCAAAGTTCTTGCCAAAAAAAAAGCCGTAAAGCACATAATAACTCAAAAAAGAACGTTTCTGCTGCTCCTGCGGAGACTTGAAATCATCCTTTAATACTCATTTATAGTAATCAACCATTTTTGGGGTTCCCCATGACCTGAGAAACCAGTTCGAATGGCCAAAAACCGTTCATCACGACCAAGCCGCTCGCCTCCCGTCGGCGCAAAATGTCTGTGGAAACCATGATGAACACGGCATCGATCCTTGCCTGGTCATTTGGATGCCTCGGTCGCTCAACATGGATACAGCTACGCGCAGCTACGCCCTCCGGGGTTCCTCAAGTTGTAGTCTCCGATGTTGGTTAGCTATGGAGTATAAGCCACAAGAACACCCAATGTACTGAAGGGGTAGTTATAATGGTGAATGCCGGTTGATACTGGAAAGTGATAGTTCCGTGATGGTGAGTAACCGCTATCATTGATGCTAGGGATAGTCAGTAGTGGGTGATTGCGATTATTTAGTGTATTCTCGTTGTAAGACTGGTATGAAATAAATATATACTAATGATGCTTATTATCGATGATGCTTAATGATGCTTCGCAATCGGAGATTTAACCATTAGCAAAGCATCACGATTGCAGGCATCATCAGTACTGATGGTTTACTTTATGATTGATGATGGTTGATGACTAGCAACGGGAAATTTAAAGATAACGTAATCATGATTCTTGTTTACTTTCACAATGGTTACTAATAACTATAAAGATACTTTATGGTGATGGTTGACACTTAGACTGATAAAGGTTCACAGCTGCCTAGACACAATGCATCAAGGCCCTTGTGTATACTTTCGCTTTGAAGTTCGAGCAAAGCCTCAGCCACCTGAGACAGGGAGCGGCGGCATCTGGTTCCCAAGCATGACAAGATCCGTCCCGGTGGATCCGGCCAAATGCTTGGGTTTCTTAAGTCATTGGGAACCCCCAATTTATGTATGGTTTATTATGGTTTATTACTGTAAATCGTTCATACAAAGGATGATTTGGTGGGTCACCCAGTTAAAGAAACCACGTTTAATGGAAAGTGATATTCTCAATATGTTCCACAAAAGACACATGTGGCTTTGGGGCAGACAAACCTAGCTGGACAGCGTACGGCTGCACATCCTTCCTCCCGGCGCCTCCTTCATGCGCTCGGTGGTCCTCAAGCTGTTGGGTCTCACCGCCAAATTGAGGACACGAAACTGCTCGTCGCTGTCCAAGCGCTTGCGTGTCGCCAGGGTGTAGAGGATGGTGAAGAACACTGAGAGCCCCAAGAAAGACAATGCCAATCCTATGGCAACAAGCAGCCCTGAGGCAACTCCCTGTCGAAATTCCTTGACTTCGGGGGATCCAGAGTGTGCTGGTGTGATAGTCACCATGAGCAACACCAACGATTGAATACAACCATCTGCCAAGTTCACGAGAGGCATTTTCCAAGGTAAGAACCTCATGTGCAAAAGCAAAAAGGCCAGGAGCACTGTGGCCACAAGTGCAGCTTGGTTGGGCGGAAAATCAGTGGCAACTACGGGGCACAGAGACAGCAATGGACCTCTCAGCAGAACTGGCAGACCATACCACCAGGTCTCCAACTTGAACTTGCTAATGAGAAATGCGAAGGCTTCAACGCGCTTGGAGCGCTTTGCTATCCATCTTGGAAAGCAGCAAAGTCCCCAGCAGCAAAGCCCCAAGAAGATGAGGGCGAGAACGCACAAACAAATGCCCCACAACATCATGGCCACATGCTCCTCTGTGTCGCAGAAAATCCCTGTGTGCTTCAACAAGCTGCGTTTGCCATTGGGATGAGCATAGCACATAAAGGGCTGCAGGGCCAATGCGCTCATCGTGCAGAACCCAACCTGCAAGAAGTGCCCCGTTGTATTTGCCGTTCTTGTCCACGTCCACTGTTTCAACAAACCCCCGGTGAGCCGAGAAGACGAAAAATGGCAAAATAGAATCCACGTGATTCCCACAGGGAAAAGTGAGAGGCTCACGATGTAGCGACCGAGCGGGTCATGCATCATACATGAGGCTGAGAAAGTTTCGAAATCCAACAAGATCACTCCACAAGCGGACGCTGTCGATTGAAAAGACTCAGGCCATTTCAATGATGTCACTCCGATCAGGGCCAAACACTGCATCAAGCTGGCAGCAACAGATAGGCACAGTGACGGCGCCTCCTTTGGGCCTGCCTTGGCCTTCACTTTAGGTGGCATGAGGTAGTATGCCAGGATGAACACCAAGAAGAAGCTCATTGAAAAAAGGATCCTTGGTCAGTCAAAACGGTTGGATAAGAAATCAATGAAAAGACTGATGGTGATGGTACAGTGTTTTGTCCACTACGGACATTCTAAGATTTTAAAGCTAAGCTTGACTCCTGAAGACCCAGATATGCTGATCATTTGTGTCTGTCTGAGTCTGCGAGGGTGCGGAATGGGTTTGTGGGTCAGAGTACTGTCTCAAATATCATGGTTTTTGATCAAGCCTGCAACCAAATACAACAAATACAAATCATTTGGCAGTGGGTCAAAACCCCGTACCCCTGGTTCCTCCACTATTCACCATTGTTTTCCCTATACTTTGTTGGTTATTAACCCCCACAGCTCGCCATGTTGTCATCAGCTTTCGTCGCGCAGATTGATGATCTCCCCTTTTTTCGAATCACTTCCAGTGCCGGGAGCCGACAGGCAGACAGGTTTGTCACCGCAGTTCGTCGGGATCCCCAGGGATCCAGTTCAGGTGGGCATTGGAAAGGCATGCGTGATTACAAGCCTTGGATCCTGCGTTCCAGCTGCGTAACGCCGTTTCACCACTGGAATTGCACCAGGATGAGATGGGAAACCCATGCTTTCAGAAGTTGAGGGGACTTGCAACTGTTGAACACAAATCAAAGTTAGAACACAGTTCTACTTGAAATGAAGATATTGATTTCTCCTGCAGAAACCAATGGAGATGCATGCATCCAAAAAAAATTACGATGTGACCTTGTTCTTGCTGTTGTTGATGATGATGATGATGATGATGATGATGATGATGATGATGATCATGATGATGATCGTGATCATGATAATCATGATGATGATGATCATGATGATGATGATGATGATGATGATGATGATGGTGATGATGATGATGATGATGATGATCATGATGATCATGATGATGATGATGATCATGATGATGATCATCATCATGATGATGATGATGATGATGATGATGATGATCATCATCATGATGATGATGATGATAATGATGCTCTTGGTGTTGTGGTTGTTGTTGTTGTTGTTGCTGTTGTTCTTGTTGCTGCTGCTGCTGCTGCTGCTGCTGTTGTTGTTGTTGTTGTTGTTGTTGTTGTTGTTGTTGTTGTTGTTGTGCTTGTTGTGCA
>VSDK01016636.1:57343-67343 GCA_009767595.1 Symbiodinium kawagutii
CTTGTTGAATCTCCGTGATTGACGAAGTGCCAACGATCGCTTTCCCAGTCTTCAAGGATTCCAGACTTGCTCCCAATGGGCAACTCATTCCCTCGCTGCATGGGGCACACTGAGCAGTTGCACTGCCTGAGGTGTCGCCCGTGGTGGCCATGTTGATGGTACCTTCCTTGCAAACGCAGTCAGAGAGCTGGGCAGAGCCCAGACCCAGGGTGGATGTTTCGGACGGACACTCAAGGCATCTTGCTGCACCTGAGCAGGGTGAGGAAATTCGAATGGTGGGGTGGAAATGCGTTGGATTACTTTGGCAAATAAAATCGGAGGGATTGATAGTGGTTGATAATGATCAATAATGATTGATTGATGATTATTGATAATGATTGATAATGATTGATAATGATTTAGTACCTTCAATAGATTCCATACTACTACATTCACTTGCTATTCCTGAGGAAGAAAGCTCTGGCGTTGAAGCATCTTCCCCTTTAGTGCTTCAGACCACATGCTTCAGCCAGGATTAAATCAGAAATTACGAGGAATCACCTGACAACCGTTCAGCTGCATTTGATCTTTGGGCAGGTTTGAAATAGTCTTCCTGTTGCTGAAATCGCATGTTCCGTCCTCCACCTAAAAACAAGAACCATCTCTGCGACTTCTTCATTGGAAGAGCTTCACAATTCCTATGAATTCCTTCAACGGATTGCCGGCGAAGTAAGCAGCCATCTGCTTGACTCAACGCCGCTGCACATTGGTTCCACTCGTCACCATCACCATCACCATCACCATCATCACTAGCATCACCATCACCATCACCATGATCATCACCATCATCACTGGGTTGGTCTTTGGGGGAAGATCTGCTTCAGAAAAGCTCAACACTTGAAATCAGTTCTTGGAACCAGCCGCGCGGTCAGCGGTCACATCCAACAGTCCATTCGATTAGGCTTGCAGGTCTGTACGACCATGCCTTGGTCTCAGTCGCGCAAACACCACCAGCGCCAACACTCCCGCTGGTAAGCCAAGTCACCTGGCTGGTCTTGGTACTTGCCAACGGCACATCTTTTGCACAAGATGCCGCCGCTCGCATCCTGGTACTCTCCTGCCTTACATGCTATGCATTCAGTGGCAGCGCCTGAAGGTTGTACTTGGCCCATTGGGCATTGCCGACAGACGAAGGTCACACCGTTCTTGTCTATGAGCCGTTCCGAATAAGTACCTGGACCAAAAATCACGAAACTGGAAGTGCCCGGAAAATCCCAGGAAAGAAACTGGAACCACCTCAATGAGGACACGAAAAGGGGGGAGAAGCGCACTTTACTTCCGGAAGAAACCGTGGGTGACTTTCAGGGTACAAAACGCCAATGATGGCAATCTATTCTCGACGGCAGAATGTGTACTTAACCTTCGTTCGTATGCTAAGGTAGTCGCATCACCAGGTTCTCTGCCATTCTTGCTACTGTATATCCCAAGAATATCAATGTGGTACCCTCCAGTTGTAATTTGGTCAAAAAGCGACTGGCTGTAATGAAATAGTTTCAACCATCCTGGAGGAGATAGAATATCGCCCATATTGAATCGTCATGCATGTTTTTGCCATTTACCTATGGGGGATGGTCCAATTCATCTAATCCAGGATGGACACACACGCAGAGAGATATACATATATGGTACATATACATAAATATACATATATGTATACACATATATCATAACTCGTAGTTTACCCAATTAATAACGCAAGTCAGCCAACTCGTTGGTCAGAAACATCAGTTGACGGTGTCCCGTTTTTCAACACATCTCCGCCTGATGGACAGGCTTTGCATATGAGACCACGGGGCTCATCTCGATCCATCCTCAGAGCCAGCTCGAAAGTTCCAATGACTTGCCTAGACCTGTGAGGTTGACTGGTGGTACGACTGGTGGTACGACAGGTGGTCCCAATGACTTCCCGATGGAAAAAAACCATTCGAGTTCGGAGCACAAACCTAGCGCCTCCGAGTTTCACATAGCTGCTTTGTTCTTGGTGGTAGAGACCAAAGCCACCTTGGAGCGGCTTGAGCAGCCGTAAGATGAGGGGTAGCAAAACAAGCAAAAAGAGTAGCTGCTTAGCTGGTTGGAGTAGGCATCACTCCAAAGAAGCTCAGGAAAATGAGATTTTTAAAAAAAAAGTCACTTTCAGCAACAACCAAAATGTAAATTCTGAAAAAAATTACAGTCGGCAACAAACAAAATGAATCAAAATGACTCTTTCTTCACCCTCAATTGCCCGTGATTCACCTTTCAGCCATGGCACTCAAGCAGGTGGTTGGATCCGGCAGCCAGGAGTTCCGCAGATCATTGGCTCGCAGCCATCGACAAGCCACGTCCCAGTAGGATGCACCTCGCCCAGTGCTTCAGTCTGGACATGCGCTTGGATTCATGGTTCATGGCTGGTTCGGGTGTTTGTGGTTGGTTTATGATTGGTTTGTGGCCGCAGGTTTATGGCTGAAAAGTTCCAGGCCTCATGGATGCTCATGGATCTTCATGGTGCGGGCGAAGTTACAGAATGCTGAGTTCTTCCATGGGGTCTCCCCTCCCAACACCGGGAGTCTGAGGACTCAGAAAGCAGTGCCCACCTGTGTCCAACTGATCTCGCAGCATGTCATTCACAGCCTCCAAGCTCAGAAACATGGCGCGGATCAACTCTTCGGCTTCAGGGGCGAGAACTGCAAGGTCCTCACTGCTGAAATCTTCATCGCCAGACATGGACGCGGGTTTGGGAACAGCTGGATCTACCATTAGCATCAAGCAACAGAGGCAGTAACCTTTGAAATCTTCTTGTTCTCTTTCAAATTCCCTAAAATTGTCTTTTCATTCTCTTGTTGAATTCTCTCTTGAAGGGCGATTCTTTGGTTTCAAATTCTCCCTTTGAATTATCTTTTCGCGTTATAAATTCTCTTCACAAGGCACACTGATGAAACTCAATGATCACCCTGGATTCTATGACCCAGGTTGCCACATACCGGCTAACGGCCTGGTCGACTAGGTCTGATGGACGATTTTTCTGGACATTCGGAACTTTCACAAAAGCTCAGCGTAGGCACTTTGCCCTCCATGCCTTTTGGTGTTTGTCGAAGCTTCCCAAATTGGTTCCTTTTCAAGTGGGTACAAGTGACTCTAGATGAACTACTCCTCATCTCAACGTCAAGGAGCCTTTCTTCTGGTGAGTGAACTTTCTACAATTCCATACTTGTTAAATTTTGTTCCTAAGCCACAGAACTGCCAGTTTCGTGCAGCATAGCATCACAGCGCAATGAGAACTTCTCACATCCCCACCCCACCCCAACACAAAATGCGTTTGATCGGTAGCCGTGGATCCTTCACAACGCCTTTGGCATCACAGCACCAGCTCGTTTGGTCTCCACAATGATCGAAAACAATCAAGCGATCAAACTCACCAACAAAGCGGCTCGAAGTTACCATCGTCCAAGTCTAGGCGCTAGCTCCAAACAGCCCCATGAGCCGCTCCAACTACCCCACCACAGGAACCATGGAACCCCCAACGACACAGCTGGAACCATGGAACCAACGACACCACTGGTCCTGGCTCACGTACTTGTCAACCGACAACGCTTCAGATGCCCCACGCTGGTCTCCGCTGACCAGTGCGGTTCGGTCCGAGGGCGGAAAGGTGATCTCCATCGGATTTAAGTGGAGAAACGTGGGGTCTGGCACCTCAATCGGGCAATGGATGGGCAATGGATGGTGGATGGTTATCCGAAAATAGGGGTAGAAACACGGAAGGAGAAGTGGCCAAAGAAGAGGATCGAAATGGATTGAATGTCTGATAGAGCGAAGTCATCGGGATACAAAGGACTAGTAACATGGGCAAAAATCCGGTTCAAATGTCTTACTTGATTTGCCCGCAATCGTGGGAGCAAGCAAAAGAAAGACATCAAGGCATCGCTGAGGACATCATGGCTGAGGGCATGATCAAAATCAAAGCTACTGATGATTGGTTCTTCTGGTGGGTTCAAAACAGTATTGCTAGTCGCACCGCGGTGGCCACCAACTGATCCATCTTCGGATCATAGTCCAATGGCCATGTAGAGTCACTGGATATTGATAAGGACTTGGTGGTTGTGATAGCAGATGATTGCAAAGCTTATAGCGGTCGGAATTCCTAGATGGCGCACCAAGCGAGGGGAACAGGCCAAGGTCACAATCAGCAAGGATTGTTTTCCTCTCTGAAAAGAAGCAGCGCTACTCCTTTCCTCCCTGAGACTAGTGAACATCTCAACAAAGGTACCTGGTTTGGTCGATGTTCACTAGAGTTACCGGGTTTCGACCGCCATATAGACTCCAATAATTATCTTGCTGGGTCAATCTGAATGATTCACCATGTGATTGCCAATCTGATGATCGTCCACTCTTGATTAAAGTGAAACGGCAGCTATGACTTTGGCGGTGATCTTAGCCATGATCTTGGCGATGATCTTCGATTGGTAATGCCAATCAATTGATGACGATAATTCACTGATGCCAACAACCATGAATCAAATCAATTTCTGGTGAATGCAGCCTGGTGATCCATGATCCCTGTTGACTTCTCCAATCACAAAGCGACAAATGATCTCCCCAGGAAGAGTCCCAATCCCTGTCCAGGAACCCACCAGTAGAAGGTGCTTCTCGTTTCCTTCGGCAGCTGAGAAAAGAGGCTCCAGGTCTTGGCAACGGCAGGTGCCAGAGGCATGTTCCAAGCGGCAGACTTCTGCATGGTGTTCTCCATGCTCCAGCCATTGCCTCCGGTGAAGAAAATCACACATCTGGCTGGCTCGTCCTCAGTGCCAGGCTTGACTGCTTGAACACAACGGGGTGGAAAGCCCATTCCCGTCTTACTGCTTGACTAAGGTGGGCAATGATTTTCAGCCAAGAGAATAATTTCCAGCCAGCCATTTCAGCCATGGCCACCCATGACTAACCATGAACCGCCCAGCCGATCAAGCAACCATTGGGTCATCCTTCGCAGGACAAGCAACTCTGCAAGCAGGTGGATACCAAAAGTAGTTGCTCCAACATCGACCCTTCACGTGGCGTGTCTGGTTCTCATCCGTGGTGATCTCCACACCATCTAAGTCACCAGTGATTTCTGCGTAGGTCTCCATGACCTGTCGCTACAAAATGCTCCGAAAAATCGATGGAGCTCCTTCTTTTCAAGGCATTCTTCTAGGGTCCTGGCTGATTATTTGAATCTACTTCTCAGTCACATTGATATATTTCTTCACCAATAATTCTTCACCACTAAATCTTCGCCATTCTCATCATGCCTTCTCCGCCGCGAAATCCCTGCCTCGCTCACCACGAGTCTGGTTTCCGTGCAGGGTTTCAACAGCTGAGTGTCCAATACCATGGGTGGGTCGAAGTAGTCGGCTGCTTGGGTCCACGACACGTTGTATCCCCGGTAAAACTCCAAGGTCCAGCCTCTCCAGCGAGGAGTCGGCGAAAATCATTTGAGGCATTGCTAGTTCTGGAGTTTTTTCCCTAACTAATTAGCAACCATCTACAAACTAATTTTCCCTAACTAATGATAGCTGGTGAATAAAAATAGCAAATGATGGTTGGTGAATAAATAGCTAATAGCTTATTCCCAAACCAAATAGCTAATGATAGCTGGTGAATAAAGGTTAAGAAAGCTGGACCCATCTACAGTTCGGTTTGGTTGTTCACTAATCAACAAATCAATTTGGAGGGCACAACAACAGGTCGTACAAGATAAAAGATCGAGTGCAAGAAACGGAAGAGAGATGGTGGAGGGGTGGCACAAGGGGAAAGAGACAAGAAACTTATGGAACTAAGAGAAGGGGCACTGCAAAAGATTTGGAAGAGCAAAACCAGAAGGGGAGAAGAGATGTTGGAATGGACCATATGGGTGTTTCTCAAAATAGGGGTACCCCCAAATCATCCATTATTAACCATGTATAGTAGTAAACCAACCATTTTTTGGGTCCCCTATGGCTTGAGAAACCACCATATTGGCTAAGAGAGGGCTGCTGCAGGGGCGAAAGAAAAAAGTCTCCGACTCTCGGCCCTCGCAGCTGCTGGGGCGACGGCCCGGTCACTGAGTTCTACTGCGTCCAGTCCTGTTCTGACCACGTTGTGAGCGCGTTCCCGAGCCGGTGATGTTGCTGAGACTGCGTGTTTTCAAACAGGGAACACGCCAACAAAGAAAAATCTGAGATTGCCAAGATAGCAAGGGCTCAGAAACGAGAGAGTCAAGAGGATCGCCAGAGAGACAGAGAGGGAGAGAGAGAGAGAAAGAGAAAAAAAGAGAGAGAGAGAAAGAAAGAAAGAAAGAAAGAAAGAAAGAAAGAAAGAAAGAAAGAAAGAAAGAAAGAAAGAAAGAAAGAAAGAAAGAAAGAAAGAAAGAAAGATAGAAAGAAAGAAAGAAAGAAAGAAAGAAAGAAAGAAAGAAAGAAAGAAAGAAAGAAATAAAGAAAGAAAGAAAGAAAGAAAGAAAGAAAGATAGATAGATAGATGGATAGATGGATAGATGGATAGATGGATGGATGGAGGATGTTCGAAGAAGCTATTCAAGGCCAGTGCAATTGCATCGGGACTGGACCCAAGGATTGAAAGCGAATCATGCTTGATTATGAAAAAAAAAGGTCTCCTGTGAATCATGTTTTAGAAAAAGCAGTAAACAGCATCAAAAATATTGAAAGAACACTGCAAATGTGCCTAAATTTGTGTCAATGTAGTTGTTTGCGATTCTTGGAAATGAATTGCAAACCTGAAATTGTGAAAAATGCTGGACTGGATGCTGGAAAAGGTCATTTTCAACCCGGGATCCCTCCTTTGAAAAAGGTGAACTACCTGGGAAAGGTGGTTCAATACCTCAAGACATTGAACTCAGGCAGCCTCAGCTACCTCCAGTTCGAAACGAGAGAAACAACTCAGGGGTGAAAAATCTTGTTAGAGAAATAACTCAAGAGAATTGCCAGACTCTGGTTAGCCCAAAGTTTTATGGGCCAGCATCGTGCACTATTCTCCATCCCCACATTGTCATGAATCTGCCAATGTGGGCGTATGCCAGCGGATCAGCGATGGCATCCGAAGGCACATTATTAGTTGAGACCCAGGAGCTGAATTTGAATATGAATAACACTTACCTTTGTCTCAAAATGATTTCCGAAACAAAAATCGTGGCTTTCTCCATTGCACAGCACTATAACACTGGGGTTGCTGTCATAGCTCAATCCAGGACAGCTATGCCACCAGCAGCCAGCAACCAACTTGAGGGCTTAATATCACAGTTCCACAGACCCTGAGAGCAATCAAGCAACCTTTCTCGCTATAGGCAGCCCGCTGGATCTCAGTGGGCAAATACATCGAGATCTTTCCGAAGTAGCCTCAGCCAGGGGCGCCTTTCTACATCAAAGAACTGCATTCATAGGGGTTTTCACTGTTTTCGTATCTAACAAGGTGCTTCATTCCACAAGAATACTTACTATAAACCCCTATGAAAATCGGTTAAAGACAATCTTCAAGCAATGATACATCTCCATCAAAATGTTTGATTGGGGCAAAGCTGCTACTCGAGGACAACAAGTCCATGCTTGTTCCGTCGGTACTCCAATGTCGGGTAGCTCTTCAGAAAGTAAGGGCTACTTTTTGCTTCAGCAGATCTGTGAATTTGTTTATATAATGCTTGCAAAAAGCTGCAAAAATGGAAATGTTCAAAGAAACCGTCGTTCAACGTGCAAAGAATATAAGAAACAACAAAGCCACTTCACTCCTGTGTCCATAGCAATGACGGATTTGAACACCACAACCATGCAAGAGTGTCAATCCACGATGAATTTCAAAGATGCAGCTCAACAACAATGGAATCTTAGCACTAATCATGAGAATCTCCACATATTTCTGCCAGGAAACCCATGTTCCCGAGGTTTTTTGGCGCATTTTGCGGAAATTTCTGCTCAATCTCATTCCATGTGCTAATGTACAGCTCTGTCCATCCCTCGACGCTGATGTGGTTTGTTGTTACCGTTGCATGTTCAGGGCACTCCCGATCCTGCGGAGGGAATGTCGGAAGGGTTGGCTTGCCAAGCGGGAAGTTCCAGTCAGCTAGTACCCAATGGCATAGGTCTTCATTGTATCTCTACCGTTGAAGCATCTTAAAAAACAATCAAGTGTTTGCCTCTGGCCATGGAAGAACTGCTGAGACTGGCTTGTGAAGCCAGTACACAACTCTGGCGTTCGAAACAACATTCACCCCTATCCTATCAAATGACCTGTGTTATACCCCCTAGTTCACTGTGATCCTAGTGCTGCATGCAACCGAGGGAATGTACGCACCTCCTGAGGTGTTCTGGATGAAATCTCGCCCACGGTCCCCAAGAAGGCAGGAGTAGAAAGTGGTTGATGATGACATGTGCGATATCGACCATCAGATTTCAATGTCAAATGTGATACTGTCAGAATCGGATCATCGCACATGTGAAATTCACTTCCGAAAAATTGTCGATCATCAACATACTGCATGATGGTTCATCATGCTTGGTTTGTTGACAGTCGCCACCAAGAAGCGACAACCAAAGATCAGCAGTGGCCGTTCGCCCTGGACCAACACTCACCCACTTGGTTCCTCATAGTCACATCCCTGTACCCACAAATACCTCTGCATGATCCCAAACATCCACCAGCTTCTTTAACGATATGCTAACCAACAGATGGGTGAGAACTACTGCTCAACCCCCCAAGGTCCTCAATGTTCGTCGGAGCCAAACAGCCTGTGAGGGCATAGAAGGCGTCCTTAGAGAAAAATCCGTGGGGACCCCCCTCCATCTGCGGGAAGGCAAGGCGGCTTCCAGATGGTGGGTTGGCTGCACCACAACAATGTTGAGCATTTCACGCTGCACCCAGCAAAACGATATGAAACGAAGAACAGCACATCATTAGCTGTTATTATTTGCACCCATTAACGATATGAGGGCCAAAACAAAAACCAGTCCGGAGTCTCCAGTGGCTGGCTGCTAGTATCCCAATCAGCTGGTCCCCCCAGAGTGAACCAGAGAGTTTGCGTTTCCTTCCACACTTTGAGGCAGTGACAAGACATGTTTCAATAAGCATAGAAATTTGTCCTTCCCGTTACTTGATCGTGTGCCCGCCTAGGCTCGACTGTGCTGGGTCCAGGCCCTGTGTCTGTGACATTGAAACCTAAGACTTCCTCCAGAACAATGTGGACCACAGCGGAAGTGACAAATGCAGCTGGATAAGCAGAGTTCCACAGGCCGATGGGATATTGACCTGGTCAGGAATTGCAAGGTCTGGGGTTCCCCTCTTCTTAGCATCGAAATTGTTATAAGTGCTTGGTTGGCGAAAGTCGGCTAAACAGCCATGGTTCCCTTTTTTTGGGCACCTGGTTGACACTACAAGTCCATATTTTTTCGTAGTAAATCAGTCCATTCGTTCGATGTCACCTCCAACTGTGCCCACGGCTGCCGCGCCTTGAGATCCTACGAGATTCTTGAGATTTTGCGCAGGCACGGCATCCTGGAAGCATGTGCCATGCACCATCGCCAAGGTCGCAGCAGCGAGCCACAGCAACATCATGACACCCAGCACAACAAGCGCGGTGTGTGGAACGGCTGCAGAAACTGCGACAACCACTGAGTGGAGACCAGTTCAGTATAAGATATATGATTTGCATGTTAAGTTCTCTGGAAAAATCCAGGCAATGCGGAAGATTGGCATGTTCACATTGGAATTGTGAATAACGGACTCATTGATCAACAAATCAAAATTTGGGGCAGAAGGCTCCTGTTAAGTCAAGCAGCAACCCAAGAAACGATGAGACACGTTTTCCATTGAGGTTTATGATGATTTATTGGAGATCCAGTCCATAACTTTTGAAACATAATCCAGCATGAACCTGAATGAAAACAATGAATCAGTTGAATTAGTTGTTTTGAATTTTGCCAGATTAGATTTTCGATAATTAGCAACTTTTTTGAGGAATAAC
>VSDK01016649.1:0-31991 GCA_009767595.1 Symbiodinium kawagutii
TTCAAACAGAACGTTAAGTGAAAGAGAATGCGCATCCAGGGTTTTGATTTGTGTCCGACCTCTTGTTTCCCTTCGGATCTCAAAAAAATGATTTTTGCGCGAAGCCTGACTTATTCAGGTTGACATAGGAACCAAATTTCAGATTCAACAAACGCATTTCCGAGGGCAAAAGATCACACATCAGATTGCTTTTTGTTTACTTTGCCATTTCTTTCAGCGACCTACCTTGGTGCAGTCATTGACAAGTCAACTGAAAATTTTCGCTGAAAGGAGTCCCTCTTATCAATTAAAAGGAGCTCCTCTTGCGTCGAGGTTCGGACGCTGTGAACTGAGCATGGGCCCACACAAATGCATGATGTCTATGGAGTCTATACCTAATACCTAGTTGGATAATCTTACAGATACCTAGTATAGATTAAGGTGTGCAAGTGCAATGTCAACTTCTCTAAAGTGCGTGTATGCATACACTTACCGAAACAAACACCATCTAAACTTACAACAAATTCAAATAACATGTATACCAATGTACCGATTTCTTCAACTGTCCGTCTACGTGTGTACTCTCAACATATGTATATATACGTGTGTAAATGTATATAGTATACTATGCTCGTGCATGTATGATTATGTATGTGTATTCATGTATGTGAATACATGTAGACGACAAAAATATTCACATTACACTGACGCACATACGTTACATACATACAAACATCACTTACAGTATTCATTGTGGATTGTTCAAAGTACATGCTGTCCAGAATCTACCAAAAGGTCCGCGTGCCTTTCGGATAAGGACAATAACACACGCAAACCGGAAAAAAACAAACACAACCAAATAGCTCCTTTGCCCTCCACGTGCAAGAGCGCAATCCAGTTAAGCAAGCTTCAGAGAGCTAGAAGGTTTTGCTGAATCAGCCTGAGATTCGACAACAGGCTGAACAATTCAAAGGCATTCTATATCCACAAAAGCCATTGCTGAAATATGGTGAAATATGGTGTCCACCTGGAACTGTAAACATCAAGTTGAATATATGTGAATCATTTGAAAACATCTTCAATAGTTGAATATGAATGAATATATGTTGATGTCCGTTTCAATCTTTCAAAAACTGTGTGTTGACATGTTCTCAAGCGCAATGTCGCTGACCTTGGCACGCCCTGGGAAGGCCTCAGGTCGAGAGGCGCAGAATGACAAGAACTGCAAAAACAAAAAAGTTGTGCGAGGAAAATTACCAAGTTATTTATCAATCTATTGGTGTATCTATCTATGTATTTTATTCATCTTATAGTTCTTACAAATTACTATTCTATTTTCAAGGAAAATACCAAATCGGCTGAATTCAAACGAACAAAGCGGGTAGATAGGTGACTGAAGAAAGGAAACGTGGTGATAGCCAAATTAAAAGATAGGTGGATGGATGGATGGATGGATGGACGGACGGACGGACGGACGGACGGACGGACGGACGGACGGACGGACGGACGGACGGACGGATGGATGGACGGATGGATGGATGGATGGACGGAGGGATGGACGGAGGGATGGACGGAGGGATGGACGGAGGGAGGGATGGATGGATGGATGGATGGATGGATGGATGGATGGATGGATGGATGGATGAAACGTTCAGCAGTAAAGTTCTGCCACGAGATGGATCTGGCGGGAGTTGAACCCAGGGGGGTCGCCGCTTTGCATAAATCAATACCTAATCGAAAAAAACTAGGGAAACTTAGTGAGGGCACTCATAAGTAGGTATTGCTAACGAAAAGGAAACTCGGGTACTTCTGGAGTGGTTGATGTTTTTATATGTTTTTCCTTTCGTGACATGCACTAAGCTTACCACAAGAGGACGCTCGCTGCTGCTTCCGGCAAGGGCCCCGCCAGCTCCAATGATCGCAGCCTCAGTCTACTCACGAAGCCATGACCTACAGCTTTAAGCAGTTAGAGCAATGCAAAGCATTTAAGTTTAAGCAGTTTAAGCAGTTTCAAGTTTTCACAAAGAAGCAGTGCCTCAGTGCTTTGTCCCTTGCATTTCCAGGTGAAGGGTTCGAGATATTGGAGGCTCTAGGAGCCTGCCGGCATTGTAAACAGATGCCACGCATCTACACTGCACCGGCAGGATGTGATAACAAAGACGAAACTCTTGCTGAGACTCAGTGTAAACTGTGGTGACTAGAACTTTTCGGGGAAGACCTCTCCACCTTCTGCCCAATCTTCCGAGGATGTCCACCTTGCAGTGTGTGTGTGTGTAAATGCTTCGTTCATCCATGGTGGACTCCTGTCAAGCTTGAATTGTCATGAATTGTCAGGGTGCCGACCGGTTGGCAGGCCCAGTTGGCTCCTCTGCTAGAGCCCTTTCCTTCAAAAGTGCTTGCTTGTTGGCTCTGGAAGTCTACATCTTCGTTACAAGGCTGAATGTCAATGAAAGGCACAGCAGTAGAAGCCATAATGATCCATAAGGCCTGGGCATCGTCCTCGGCCCATGCCTGAGGAAAAGGTGGCTGCAATTGCCGAACAAAGCAGAAGATCAGCAGATGTAGAACGAAAATGAAAGAAACTTACAGAAAAGTTCCAAAGAAGATAATCTTTTATATCTTTAGAAAAAGTATGAAAACTTAAAGCTTCAGCTGCGCTTCACTGGTCGTCATGCTTTGTACATGTTGGTACGGCCTTCTGTCTCCTGCTGCCAACAGAGGAAGCCTGGATAGGGGTCAGTCAGGGAGAATCGATGGTTTGACTAATTTGAGGTATATAATCTAAAAATATTGTTTATCATGTTTAATCGTTGAAGATGTCTTACAAGAACATGCCAGCCAGGCAGGGTGGCTCACCAGTTCTCTGAAAAGCCCAGTGTGCTTTTCCAACTCTTGTTCCTGCAGGCTAAGGATGACTATGGCTTGCATCACTGCCAGTAGTCTGCCGGCGTCAAAGCGGAGAGCTTCCGGACCTGTAGAGTCTATCTATCTATTTATATATATATTTATATATACAAGTATATGTCCATTCAGTAAGAATGTGGATCATAAAGGCCGTAAAGGAACTCAAAGGGTTTTAAAACGGGCAATGCGGAAATGCGGAATGGCATTTCATCGCATTTGAATGGTATGATTCTGCACTGAACTTGATGTGTTCGCAGTCCTGCTGTTCAAGCTGCTGTTGATGCTCATTGAGCTGCTGGTCATCTTGCTCTAGGCGTTGATCCTTCAGAATTCGGCAGAAGCCCAATAAACACAACCGAAACACAATAAACACAATAATGATATACAGTTTTTAATATCTAAATTTGTACTAAACAAAGAAGCAAAGCTAAACAGAGCATTCACAAGCCACACAAGAAGTAATAGAAACACAAGCCAAACAAAGCAGTAGAGCTGTTTTGACAAGAGACATGATATGTTTGTGATAAGCTTCTGATAAGCTCACAACTCCAAGCATCATGATCACTTGAATTCAGACAGTGCTTCTCATAAATACGATGGAAAAACTGTTCGGCGTTCTTTGAGAGCTTGCCATACCCTACAGTGTCCTACAGTGGATCTCTAGTTAGATCAGCCTGGCCTGCTGCTGGAGTTGCAGTTGCTGCTCTTGAAGCTGCTGATCCTTTTCAAATGAAACTTCCATAGTCTTCCAAACTCTAGGAGCAGTCTCAGAATGTATCAGACAAGTTGAGTTCGACATAACTTGATGTCACTTGGACGGCGCTCCATCTGGGCGAGCTCATCATCTTGTTGGGCGACTCGCTCTTCAAGCATTTGCATCTGGTGCTCCTCGGAATCTGAGGGGCTGGGTCCAAATTCAAGGAGCCCGATCCGAAGGTGCGTATCATGCCTATTGAAACATGGGCAACCTACATATATAGGCTATATAGGTCATTGATTGTCATTGATTTTTTTTTCATCTTGCTGCTTGCTGGTAGGTGAAAGATCGTCAGATGTCAGCTCCCCGGTCTTCAGAATTTCCCTCAGGACACCTGTGCTTCCAATCGCCGCTGCTGAGCAGCTATGAGCTCCCCTTGACCTTGGCATTTTGTGACTGCAAGAACTGAGAGATGTGAGGAAATAGGAGTAAGGATGGAGGGAAGGGAAATATGAAGAAAAGGACTCACTATCTGTTGCTATCTCTTCTTTTGAGCTGTCTTTCCTCTTCTGCGCCGTCGCTCGCTGTTCGAGTGCCTTTTCTCTTTTCGCTTTTTCTCTTTTCTAAGTTCTCGAAAAAGAGAACTCTCTATCTTCTCTAGATGTCTCTAAGAGTTCTCGAAAAGATGTGCTTTTTAGTCATGTCTTTCTAAGTTTACAGTATCTCTTTCTTTCTAGATGTCTCTAGATCGCCATTTCTTTCTCTTCTCTGCCTCTTGTGCTCACGTTCCCTCTTGACTCAGCCCCACAGCACCCATAAGTAGACCGATCAACTGCCATGGAACATTCTAACAACAAAACGGTACGAAGTAAATAGATCCGAGATACAGAAATGCATTAAAAACATTGGCATTAGATTATACTAGATTCCTGTATCATTGGAATAGACGATCATAAAACACGCCACGACCCAAGGCGCATCATTCCTATCGATTCTGCCTATACATGATGATCATTCATGGTCTCTATAACATGGAGTGCTTTTCTTGCCGCGCCCAAGAGCGAAATATGTCATTGACCAATTGAAACAGATTAATGGTGAAACACATGAAATAACTTCAGATCTAAAATTATATAGGAACACCATGGAACACCATGGAACACCATGGAACACCATGGAACGCCATGGAATGCCATGGAACACCTGGGCCAACACAGGACACACCGTCACGCAACCAACACACAGAATCCAGGGTCAGTATCTGAGCAAGCAAGTAGTAACTATAGTAACTACTTACTACTTTTTGAGTGTAAAATCCAAACATTTGGGCGGTGGACATCGCTTGGACTGTGGTGAAAGGGCTTCCCTTTGCGCCAAATCATTTGTTTCCGCCAGTTCATCTTTCAACATATTTCAACAATCTGGCTACAACGGAGATCATAGCTATCATGCATCACAAAAAAAAAGTATCGGTTTTTGGTAGGTCATCCGAGTCATCCTTTGTGCAGCTTTCTTCTGCTCTCTTGACAACTGGGAAAATCACAAAACTGTCTGATTAGTATTCTGTGACTGTGCATCTGACAATTTGCCCATTACTAAACTCTGTATAGACAAAGCGTTGCCGCTTTGGGTGGGCACCCCGGGGTGAAAATCTAAAAAAATCTCTAGGCAAACACCCCTAGCTGGAAATCTCTAGTTGATTACCAGGTGTAGACATACAGAGCCTCAAGTCTTCAAACATACGGACAGGCTTGGTACTTCATCAACCTCTGAGGATTGCTCGGCCCTGGCTACCATAACAAATCTAGATGTTGGGTACCTCATGTTGTCTTTTTTGCAGCTTGACATCCCATGTACAGTGCTACTATGTACTACTGTATACCGTTTCGTCTTGTTCTGCCTTGCCCTACAAGTGTCTTTTCTCTCGAGCTGCAAGTACCTCTTCTCTGGCCATTGCAATATTTTGGCAACATCTTGTCGTATGTTCCCCTTTGCGGTTGCTTTTGAACTTGTACATATTACAATAAATACATAGCTGCATTTTCAGCCGTGCAAACAAACCCGGTCACATGTTTAAAAAGCCAAGCGAGGAACCTTCGCAGGTCCGAGCGAGCTGTTGAAACCTGCAAGGCATCGAGAAAAGATCGAGATCTCAGCACAGGATGCACTGCACAAGGACATACAAGGACCAAATTGCTGAACAAAAAGCTCCAAAGTCCTGGCCGGGCTTTGAATCCCCAAGGCCTCTCTGTCATCCGGCGCTCGGATCGATGTTTGTCCTCCTCAAATTGGCCCACTTCCTATGTGTTTTGAATGTCTTGCTGGCCAGTGAAGAAGCTCCTCCAGTGATACCACCCTCTGCATCAATGAGTGCACTTGGGCCACCAGCGCTTCTAACTCCTGAGTTGCACCACCCAATCTGAAGATACATATTTGAAAAACATAATTACTTCACAAATGTATGTTTTAAAAATATATGTCTAAAACACATATCTGAAGCACCCAACTGTGACCATGTTATGCGAATTGCGAGCTGCACTTTACAGCGGAAATGCATGGCCAATTGCTGAGGCGCCTCGTCCGAGGCTGCGCGCCTGACAATGAACGGTAGAAAGCAAAGAGAGGCAAGAAATTCTGTATTATTTCATAATTTCTCTATTCAAAAAATCAGTAAAAACAGAATTTGATTCTACAGAATTGAAATACATTCAGTCAAGCAGATGGCAAAACCCATCGAAATGCAACCACAAAAGTGAAGGAAAAAATGTGCACACAAGGATAAAAATGTAAGTTGAACGAATATCTATGTAAAACACATATCAACGGGTTTTTGAGCGTGAGTGCGTGAGTGCCCTGTTTCCATTGGAGTGGTCCAGGAAGACAGTCTTGACGTCTTAAACGTCAAATTTGCAGAAAGGTATCCTGTGAGGCTCCCATTTTGCAATGTTTTTTGAAATACTGTGAAATATGAACATTATTCATTTTTTGAAATTCATCTCAACAAAATGTTTTCAATTGTAATTTGTGAGTTCCAACATTTTTCAAACATAGGTGTCAAATTTCTGCTTCCAAGCATCGAAATTCAAGTGAAATTGTTAATTGAAGTGCTCGCGTTAGAATGATGTAGATTAAACATCACACCTGTAAATTTGATATTGAAATTGTTTCTAGTGTATGTAATTTGCTTTATGGTGGGGAATATCGTATTTACATTAATAACTGAATTGCAAACCTGAGGCAGCGGGGCCTGCAGTCATTTTTTCGGCTCCGGTGATCCCGGGGGGGTGGGAGCAAAAAAAGAAACTTTAAATTCTAAAATCTAAGACTTTTATTTTTGTTTGCTCCCCCCCTGGGGATGGCCGGAGCCAAGAAGGATCGCCGCCAGAGGCCCGGCTCCTCTAAGTTAAGTATGTAATAAAAGAGTTAAATATGTAATAAAAAAATTGAACTTAAATCAAAAGCAGACTTGCCAATATTGAATCTAAACTAAATTTATTGATCGTAAATCTAATTCAAATTAGCAAGTACAAATTTAAATCAACAAAAGACTTGGCACCATCGAATTTCAAGTATCAATATTTTCATTATTCAATTTCAAGCGGAAATATATTGAAAATAAACTACGAATCCTAATTTGTAATCCAATTTCAAGTGGAAATATTGAATCTAAGTGAACAATAGGCTTGCCAATAATAAATTTAGTTCGTATATATTAGATTTAAATTCCGTTTTGAGTTCAGAATATTGGATTTCAATCACTGGTTCGACTGCCAATGTTAAAATCTAAATTGCGAATATTGATTACACATGCTGGAATTGAATTGGCAATTGATCTGGCATTGTTAGATCTAATTTGCGAATATCAATCTCAAATCGAATTTTTTTTCGGAATATTGAATTTACATTTGCCAAATCGTGAATATTTTCCGTTGATTTACTTTTAGTTTCATAGTTCACAAACAATGTTGAATCTCAATTGGCGATATGAAAATTCAAATATTTCGAACATTGCATTTCTGTAGTTGCCAATGCTAGATTCAAATTAACAAGTGAAATCAGATATAAACCAGTAATCAAATTGCAAATAAGCAATCCCGCTCAACCATATTTATTTTACAGTTAGTTCAACTTGGGAACATCAAGTTTCACTCAGTGATTAAATGCCCAATGTTGAATTCAAATAGGTCACCAAAATCACATTCAAGTTTGCAAATAATAGACGCAAATTACATATTAAATCCATATCAATGATTGAAATGCAATTGCCCTGGGTCAGAATGAAGCCATTTTTCTAGGCATTGGGGCACGGCCCCTCAAGGCCTATACGACGAACTGAATTTGTTAGCCAAGTAATGCAACAATAGACACTGAAGTTTGCAAATATCAAATGCAAATCACATATTAGATCTATATCAATAATGGAATTGCATTTGCCATATGCCTTGGGTCACAAAGAAATTATTTTGGTAGGCATTGGGGCACGGCCCTCCCCAAGTCCTATATGATGAACCTAACTTGTTGGGAGATCAGAACAATATTCACAGACTGCATGGAACGCAACCAAAAACTGATAGAATGCACCTAATGCCAGAGACGGTGGGGTTTGAGGTTGCACGGAGGTACCAATATCAACTCTAAATAGGCGCAATGCAAAACAACAATATAGCCCCCCCCATGGACTCACGGACTTTAACCAGGCGCCCATACACTACAACTCATCCCACACATCAATTTAAAGCATCTATGCTCCACTCAATGCAACAAAACGCAGCTGTTCCCACTGGCAGAAAACCCATGAGTGTCCCATGGATCCTAGGCAAGCATCTACTGTACTGTAAAGCCTGCAACTCATCCCAACCTTGGTAAAGTTTTCAGCCCATTCTAAACAGTAAACCCATTCAGCACAAAGTTCAAGCAAATTTCAACAGAATGCATATGGGCCCGCTGGCTAGTAAGGCTTGATACACCATAATGCAAACAACCCTATAGACAGCAAAGCGGTAGCCATAACACCAATAGAGTACAAACAATCCCAACAGATAGCAAAATATTTGCCATAGTACCAATGAATGCAGCCAATCCCACAGATAGCAAAATAGTAGCAGAACACAAGTTCAAGCGCCAACAAAAGACCAGGCAGCAAACCCCAGAGTGCCTCATGAGTCTAAACCTGGTAGAATGCAGCTATTTCTTTAGGCAGGAAGCTCTCAGCATGCAATTGTTTTCAGCCAAACATCAATATAATGCAGTCAAGCTCATCACACACCACGGCAATGGCTTCTATTCCCATATGCAACAATCAATGCCACAGATTGCACACAACCCCATGCCCAGCAATGCATTGCATTGTAACCTGCAACGGAGCATCAAGAGTATGCAGCCATACTCTCGAGTGTATGCCAGCAGCTCACAACACCCTCGTCCCAAAAACTAATGTGAACATTATTGCATTTAAGCTAAGTTTTTAATGTGAACTAAGAATTCACTTACCAATGTAAAATGTCAATGGGGGATTTACTTGCAGATATTTGGCCTTGGGTTACCACAGGCCCAAGCTAGATTTACAGATACTGCATGTACTTCTACAGTAGTTCATCCATAGATAGTGAGCAAGGACACATTTTGATTAGAGATTCCATTGAGCAAACCATTTGTCCTGGACAGAGCTACATAGATATAAATAAAACTGGAAAACATGAAAAACACAAAAACACTGAAAAAAAAGGGGCCTCACAGGGTAGCACTCGACTGTCGATTTTAATTGTGATGCTTTAGACAGGGCGGGCAACAGGCTCCTTTGAGGAGATGGTGAAGCGAAAGGTTCAGGTCTGTGCGGCTCATCCCACCTGGCGCGTCAGAAATGCCCAATCAATCTCTTATAGAAATGTAGGTAGTAGGTGCATATAACAAAATATAAAACAGTATATATTTATGTATTAAATTTCTTCTTTTCTCTTCTTTTTTCTTCTTTTCTATATCTCGTTATGCTTCGCAGAACTCACAGATGAGAAAGTCGTACAAGCTTGAGTCACGCCCAGGATGCAGGAACGGGACTGGCCTTAACTCTTGCAGCAATTCACTGATTGCATATTACTACAGATTGTTCTTGCAGATTGTTTGTCACCATCCTGAGATACCTTGAGTGACGTTTCTTGAGCTGATCACCTCTGATCCCGGTGAGCTAATTTACTGAGTCTGGAAAGAAATGTAATCCCGCAAAGGTTGAATGCTCGATGCACTCAGGTCTGAACGCTTCTTCCTTCTGCTGCAGACAACTGGCAAGATGCAACCAAATGCAATCTAAGTTGCATCCACTGCTATCTTTTTTGTTTGTTGATTGTTTTAGACGCCTGGAAGCATGTTGTTAGTACGTTGCAAACATCTCCCTGCATCGAATGGCATGATGATGGTGTAGTATCAAAGTGGTTCATTCATGTTCACTACAGGCTGTGGGTGGCATGGAAAACGCTACTTAAGTTTGTATTGACATCAATACCTATGTTATATAAATACATGTATATATATATATATGTATATATATATATATGCCCATATATTGCAAAATGCGATGGTGCATCGAATTCCAAAAGGTGAGGGGAACAAAGAAGGAAGGCAGGGGTTCACTTCGAGTTCCCGCACTCAGCTCCAATGGGAGCTCAAACATGCTACAAAAACAAGATTAAAACAAGCTGAAAAACATACATTATATATGTCAATTATATCTCAATTATGTCCAAAGCATCTTTCCATCTATTCTAATGGCAAAGGTGTCAAAAGCGCGTGAGGACCATGGAGGACACAGTACAAGCAACAGCTGATGGACTCTGATGATCTCTGGACATCGCAAGCAGCTGGAAGGCCTGCTCCTCTTGCGGCTCTTCTGACGCTTTGGTAGAAGATTCGCCCTTGGCCAATCGCAACTTTGTTTAAATTCTAAATGATTTTATGTAAATATATATATATATATGAATAGTAATGTCATACATAGTAGGTAATTAATATGCATTGATAGGTTCTAAAGAATTCTAAAGTCACTGCTAAAGAGTTGGACAGAGCGAGTCCATAGCACCCAATCCAAGGCTTAGCTGCCGACTGCGACACCGACAGCCCTGGGTCAAGCCAGACATTCAGCAGTCTCGAAGTCTCCAACTTAAGCATTGTGGGCACTGCGATCTGCTCAGGCCACTGCATTTGGAGCGGTGAAGGTGGCTCGTCTATTCTTGCGTCTCCTAGCTTTCCAACCAAAAGGTGTTTTCTCTTCTCTATTCATTGCATTCACTCTCTCTGTGCCTCTTACTCTAACTCTCATTCGCTCTGCATAGATCATATAACCATCCTTAGATATCCCTGGCAAGCTCACGCAAGAAACGAGGGACATCAAAGAACACTGGATGCCTGGAGAATCTTCAGCTTCAACAGCTTCAGGTTTGCCTTGCAACTTGAAGTGAACATGGTTTGGAAAGGAGGAAAGAACATGATACAGTAGGACTATATTGGATTGTATTGGTTTTGAAGTTGTTCAAATGTTTCAAGCAAAAGCGAAGGTTATGCCTCCACTTTGTGAGTCAACGCTGTCAAAGGCGGCCTGAAAACTCCAATAGCTGCAGGACATGCTGCGAACAAGAACGCAGCATGTGCGAACGAAAAGAGAGTGTTGTTCGAATGTGTTGATCTCAGATTGTTGAGAGGTCTCAAGATCGCGCTAAGACCTCCTCTATCTTTTTTTGTGCTCTCAAGGGCTTCCTGCCGAAGTGACTGCAGAAGTCTTCAAGAATGCTGGGGTTTTCCATGGTTGTCCTAGAGCCGGGCCTTGTGTCTCTTGCTTGTCTTTTAGCTCTGCCCTCTCCCTGTCAAGCTGAGTCAAGCGGAGAATGTTCCGATTTGTGGCGACTGATGAATAGGAAATAAACACTCGACACATCTGACAGACTTCTGCTCCTGGCTCAATCTTCGGGGGAATCTTGATGCTTGCGACACCATATCCTCCTGCGGATCTGTGGTATGTTGTGTAATTCTGCAGAGCTATATCCAGCTGAAGCGGAAGGTTTCACCAAGCTGGATTTGTATTTGGATTAGATCGTTCAAACAGCACCATTAGCACCGACATCAGTTTGAGGTATACTGTATGTCCATGTATGTCCAAGGATATCACATCTTGTATGGATTGCTATTTCTGGTTTCGAAGAGGCCAAATGTCACTCACATTGGGTAGATGGTTCGCTGGGAGTGAGATGTACATCTGCGATGGCATGCTGACATATCTGGCTGCAACTCGCCTCAGCAAAACCACCAACGTCCACTTCAACCCCTGGCAGAAGAAATCTTCCGACACTGAGCCCTCTTTCATAGCTTTTATTTGTGATCAGCCGGAAAGACATGGAAAAACTGCAAACAGACACAAACAGGCTAGTAGCACCACCAAGATGCTCTGCCCTTTCAGCCTCTGGCGCCTGCAAGCGCAACAGGAGGGAATTTGGATCTCTGCATTTGCTGTCGCAAAAATTGACTTGTTCGATCTCAGAGACAACCAAGGCTTCAATTCCACTTGACACACGTCAACAACCTTGGGAAACCACAAACCCTCACCGAGCTTAAAGTATACAAAGGGAATTGAGAAGCACAAAGCTGTTTCCTGGCATCTACAAATGTACCAATAGAGCAGCCTTGGCAGGGACTTCGAGCGACAGGTTGCCTTGAAGGAGACACACTCATTTGATTCAAATCTACGGATTGCCACATCGAGAGCGCGGCAATCAACCAAGTGCCACCACAAAGCGGCCAAATGTATGTATATATGTATAGACGAACGCAAATATATCCTCAGATTACTCCCTTTACTTATAAATATTTGTATATATCTATACATACATATGCGCAAGATTGTACAATTATGGTACTTAATGATACTTTCATCACAACAAACGAACAGGCATGGTGTCAATCAAGCACCCTTTGGACGCTCTCTGCCAGATAGGGCCTTCGATGCTTTCCTCCTGGGAGGACAAGCTAGCAACCAGTGAGTGAGCGTGTGTGTGTGTGTGTGTGTGTTGTGTGTGTGTGTGTGTGTTGTGTGTGTGTGTGTGTGTGGGTGTGGGTGTGTGTGTGTGTGTGTGTGGGTGTGGGTGCGTGTGTGTGTGTGTGTGTGCGTGTGTGTGTGTGTGTGTGCGTGTGCGTGTGTGTGTGTGTGTGCGTGTACGTGTGCGTGTCCGTGTACGTGTACGTGTACGTGTGTGTGTACGTGTACGTGTACGTGTACGTGTACGTGTACGTGTACGTGTACGTGTACGTGTACGTGTACGTGTACGTGTACGTGTACGTGTACGTGTACGTGTACGTGTACGTGTACGTGTACGTGTACGTGTACGTGTACGTGTACGTGTACGTGTACGTGTGTATGTGTGTATGTGTGTTTGTGTTTGCGTTTGTGTTTGTGTGTGTGTGTGTGTCTGAAACCCCAACTAGGGGACATGCACCTATCAAGTCAAAACATCAACAGGGGCGTCAAGGCTCATCATACCATACCTACCTGTCGACTCGTCGCTTCAACACTCTCAAACACAAGCAAACATTAGAAAAAAGACAGAAAAATTGCCTCAGAGTTCACTTCATCTCATTTCACCTGTCCTTTTCGGTTTCTAAGATTTTCTCTGTGTTTTCCTTTGACACGGAGTTCCCTTTAGGCGCCGAACAGTACCCAATCTAAATGACCACGCGAGTTGAAAATCAAACTTGTTGATCGTTCTAATTTAAGGTCTAGGGTCCTTCCTCATCCTTCAGTACACTCCTATAGATTGAGACAAGTCTCAAAATCATATGCTCACAACAGCTGTGTGCTTCACACCTGAAGGCGGGAGAGTTATGGAGAGTTGGGAGGGAGTAGGTATATTGCGGAGCTTCAGCAGTGTACAGCGGCCAAACACTTGGTCCAGTCCTCCGACCGTTCCGAAACTTTACGAGAGCTTTCCTAGACACAAAGGCACAATGCTCTTCGAAACTGCCACAAATTCAAAAGCACTGTCAGAGAACTGATGGTATGACCTTTTGATATTTTTTATTCGTTGTCAAACTATGGTTTTACCCAATACACCAAAGATCACAGGTGATACCTTCTCTGCCTCTCTGGTGTGCTGTCTTCAATCAGTCGTTGAATGAATGCAAGAAGATCGGGGGCTGTAGGCCAACCCCCAAATGGACAAAGACTGGAACAATCACAAAGCCACGAACCGCGGCACGAGAATTCGTTGGCTTTACAAGTATGCGGTTTGCTGCTATATGTTGAAGAACAAGAATGAAAGATTGAAAAAGTCTATCAGATAAATGCAAATACAGATCCTGTAGATTGAAAATTCCTGAATCACCAATAGAAAAAGTCTAGCCAATCTAGCCATGTCTAGCCCAAGGTGCGACCTGTCTGTCATTCAAAGCTTCCAAGATTCGGGTTTCAGGAAAGACATAAAACACATTAAAACACTATCAAACCAAATTCCGTACATGGAACTTTGGGACCATGTTGGAACCCATGTCCATCGTTCGTTTTGCAACTCTCCCACTGACTCATTGGGTGGAGGGGCCTCGTTGGGTTCCAGATGCATTCTGCCTGCACTCAGACACAGACATGCTGCATCATTCAGCCTATGCAACATAGCCTTCTGGCTGTTGCACGCTGTGAAAAGACCCGTGCCTGCCCGCTCCATCTCAGCACTTCCTCCAGAGCTTAGCAGTCGGTCCTGCCAGCTGAGTTGTCCCGACAAAACGTTTCAGCGACGATGCACTCGAGACCAAGCATCATGTGTCTGTCACAAACTGTGTTTTATCATTCTTTGTTTCACTTTTGGGCATTGGGGAAACAACTCATCAATATACTCACTGTCGATCTCTTTAGTGCTAGGCAGGTACTTTAGTATAAAGCGCCCAAAAGTACATCTTAGTACATCTTCAATTTGGAGCTGCAAGACAAGATGCTACAAGATGCTACAAGATGCAATTGAACTCGTACTTCAACTCGTCCTCTTGAGGCGATGGCATGATGACAACATCTTCGACATCATCCGGCCCAGCAGTTGATGTGTGCTGGTTAGCCTCAGCCAGTTGCAAAATCGGCAAACTCGTTGCAAAAAAATGAGCAAGTCTAAGTGATTCGTAGTGATTCTAAATAAATCTGAGTGGAGGTATGGATGGCACTCTCATCGACTCCCTTGGTTCCCTGCTGACTGGAAGAAACTCGAGTTTGCTGGCCCACTGAAGATTGACACTCGTTCGCGCTTTGGCCTTGCCCCGCAGGCAATAGCATGTCTTGCGGTGTCTCATAATGTCTCCGCTGTAGCTTCAACATGCTTCATGCTTCAACTCATCTGCCTGGGTTTTTTCGTGCTGTTCAAATCCGCATTGTTCAGCGCGTTCTTTACCGCCATATTCCGAGCAGCCTGGCATGGACTATGGACTAATCAAATCAAGAGTCTGCATGGCATCCGATAAATCCACACCTTCTCTGCAGCAGCATCACTACACCTCTGCCAACCAAACAAAGAAATGCATGTAAGCGCATGTGTTGCGTTCTCTCCTTTGCATTGCATTGTTTGCATCAACAAAAGGAGAGCACACGAGAGTTGAGAACAAAATATTGAGTATTGTGTTGGAAGAAACACTGCTCAAGAACAGTGCGAAACTTAAATGTGCCCCCCAGCTGTGTGTGCGTGCAGGCCCAGGATTGGAGGACAAACCGTTTTAGCGCCACAGCGGCAAGCCTGCTTCTGTTGGAGGAACGGTCCAGAGGATTTTCTTGTTTATCAAATAGCAACCCTTCTATGATTTTATGGTCAAAGGTCATGTTTAATTCGCGTGGGTTTTTTGTCTCACAGGTTTCGCAGAGTCAACGCCGTGTATTTGCACGAGTTCTTTCTTGTGGTAATTCGCAAGACGCAAGACCTTGCAAGGCGCAAGAGTCAAGGGCCTTTGTCAGAGTTTCCCCACACGCACATATACATGTTGCAGCACTTGTTGATGTTGTGGCTTAATTCCGTTGTAATTATTGACATGTCCATGGTATATCTGTAGTACTTGCATACACGACATCCGTGTATGGCTCAAGCTGCGGATTAGTGTCAGATCTAAGACTGTGTTTTTTTCCAGATGGATCCTTATGAGGGAATTCTCTCCTCACTCCACCTGGCCCCAACTCTGCCCCACCCCGCACCACTGCCACCCAAGCACGAGCAACGTAGGATCAGGTATGTGCAAAAAGACCTGTAAACGGTAAATGACGTAACATTGCGGATGGATGCGCGTGAGTGCGCCTGCCATCGAGGTCATCCCACCCCACCCGATCTACACTCATACAACAACAACAACAACAACAACAACAACAACAACAACAACAACAACAACAACAACAACAACAACAACAACAACAACAACCACAACCACAACCACAACAACAACAACAACAACAACAACAACAACAACAACAACAACAACAACAATCCATATTACAATGTATCAGTTTCGTGGGATGGGGCGAAGAAGCTGTGGAAAGCTAGATTCAGGAGGAACAAAATCCTGAACATGTTCAAGCGGGTTCAAGAGGGTTCAAGGGTCTGAGCGTCCGATACAATGAACCTTTCAAATGTTTAAGATGCGTACGTATGTTGCTTCTGGGCACAAGGTACTCTATAAAGCCTTTCCACGACCCACATTAAAGATCACATAAGATCACTGAGCAACTCGGACAAATTGATGACACTCTGTGATGGGGCGCTGATCTTCGAGAAGTTGGCACAGGATCTTGCCATCACCGAAATTGTCTCCAGAGGGAAGACCGGAGGTGCCATGCATTCCTTCAGCTGTGTCAAAAACTCTTGTGCTCTGGCTTTTTAGAATCCATAAGCACAGCTTACTCCACTTCTACCACACGCTGCAAACCAAAGGTTTGCTTCCGTGGGCATTTTTCGTAATTATCTACTTGGCTTCTACTTGACTTCCCGCGAGCTTCCCCCGAGTGGTCTACTGCATATTCGCTTCCGGGCAGCTTCCTCCTTTGGTTGGAATTGGAGAGGTTTCTGCTTGTGACTTGGAGGATTCTAGTTGTTCATGTAAATAGCGGTGGAAATACTTCGTATTTACGGCATAGTGCAATGTTGTGCAATATTGTGAAATATTGTGAGCGGAACCTGACGGAACCTGCTTCAAGGAATATCAAAGAGGGTGCTGTGGGAATCATAAATAATCATACAATCATAGATAATCATAAATATCGCAAGTATGATCAAGTATGTGCGTTTTTCCTCAGAACTGTATCTATATGATCTAGATGCAAGATCCATACCCTCACCTGTTGACCAGCGCGAAAAACGACCTTTGTCAAATCCGATCTGTCTTCCTGTTCGGGCACCTCCTGTCCTCCAATCTGTCGAATGATCTGTCTTCCTGAGGCAGGAAGGGAACAGAATGGATAGAACGATAGAAATCGATAGAAATCGATAGAAAATGATAGAACATGACAGCACTTGAAATACATAAATTGGTATTTTTTGCCGAATTAAGGGAACGAGATGCTTGATTGTGGTCACCAAGTGAAACTGCCAGAATGTAGAAAAGCTGCAGCAGCAGCCGCCACCAACATAGCAGCAAAAACGACAACAAAAGCAAAACAAAATCAAGAAAACCAACGGTTCTCCACGAAGAAGACATCACCAACCAGAAAAAAACAAAAAAAAACATCAGCAACAACAAAGCAAACGAACACAAGGATAGCTACGTCAGCAACAACAAAGTCGACAACGGCAATTAAAAGTACTAATGTTGTTGTTGCTACTGCTCTATTGCTGCTACTTGTTACGCTACTGAACGTCAAATCTCAAGTGTCACCAATGCCAAATTCTAAACCAATACTGATACAATACAAGCACTAATACCAACACGCATACTATTACTTTTATTAGCGCTAGAGCTAGGACTACTGTAGTACTATTTTGAATAATGATGCGAATGTTCGCGCAATAAGAATACAAACACGAACACTAATACTCATACAGAGCGGGATGCCCTGGTTGTGCACGTTCCCACCATTCACAAAAAATTGTCGACGAAAACTAAATAAGAATGTGACAGGGTGTCACTGGCGATGCTGCCTAGAATTGCCAAGGCTCACCGATGGCTTGAGGAATGGCAAAGGCAGGAGCAGCATAAATCACACTCATAGCAACAGGAAATGTATGATAATAGCATATATCTTTTCCATATTGATTTTTATACATCAGAAGAAACCCCGTGTTTTTGGACCGTCCGGCACCTTATCCAACTTCAAAAAATACGATCTGGTTTGATTTCTGAACCAACAAAATCACACAAACGCACAATAATATACTAATATACAGTAACCGAAATGCACAAAACAGTTGTCTCCGTAAAATGAGGAGGGTAAGGTCTAAAAAAAATGACGGGGAATCAAAATATTGGCCATCCAGCCCAGAAAGCAAATTAACTATAAAAAGACGAGGTCCAACCCCCCCAAAAAGAATTCATAAAATTAGTACCAACCTATTTTCTATGAAAGCACCAGGGGTGACCCCCTCAGAGACCATATAAAAATCTAAACATGGCGGGGTTGACCCCTGCCTGTCCATAGAGGGGTATTTAAGGGACATTAGTGCAATAACAGCTGAATGACCCAGCTGCAGAAAAGCACAATGCAACGGGACAAGGACACAAGGAACGCAATCTGACAAAAGCACAACAGCTTAATTCCTTGAAGATGCAATGCTGCAACATGCTGCAACAGCATGGTGACAAGGCCCAGGGCGACACTTCAGAAATATGCTTGCAAAAACACAGTGAACAAACAACGGAGGAAGAGAGAAAAAGTAATTTCAATAAGCAATAAGAATAAGAAAAAGAATGAATGAAGAGAGAAGCCCGCAGTGTGAAGAAATCATTACTTCCATCACCACGACCACGACCATCCACCTCTACCAACAACAAGAAGCACAACTATGACCATGTCCAGGACCACAATCACGACACCGGTCAACGCTGATGACGACATTGATGACTACACAGGCGCCGACGCCAGCAACACTGATGACAGGGAAGGACGATAATGGCAAGAGCAACAGCAATGATGACAACAACAACAACAACAACAACAACAACAACAACAACAACAACAACAACAACAAACCAAGCCAGCAAGCAAGCAAGCAAACAAACAGACAAACAAACAAACAAACAAACAAGCAAACAAGCAAACAGAAAAAATATCTCGGATTTTCCGTCAATTTCCGTGGCAATCTGATGGCAAAATGTGGAACAGAAAACGATGCCTCAATGGACTGGCCGGGGTCTCGTTCTCGAGCTGGAGGCCGAACCTGCTTTTCATAAAAGGCAAATGCCGACAATGATGAAAGACAGTTTCTACATGTGGCATGATGAAAGACCTGTTTTCGTGTTGGGTTCCCTTACTCAGTTCAGGTTGAAACGAGCAGTGTAGAGTTTGATTTTCTTTGGACTATTCACATCCAGTCTGTTCTGGTCTATTCTAGTCTACTCTAGTCTACTTGTATGCAGTGTTCAGGTACAAATTCCAAGCTTGCTTGCGATTGAAGTGATGTGTTGAGAACTTCAAAACAAACAAGAAGAGTCCCCGAAAGATGTAGTTCCAATGAGCCAGCCGCGCATTGCGAGTTCTTCCACCTCCGTGTTTGCTCACTTTGCCACTAAAATTGACGTAAACCGAATGCAGCGACAGTTTATCTAAAACATGAAAGAAACAGTCAATGTGTATGTGCTCCAGCCTCCTGTCGTGGAATCACTCATTCTGACCTGCAGTACAAATCGTATTGTTAATACTATAATCTGCACTACTAGCCATATGCGGCAGTCACGTTGCCCTTCAAAAAATACATACATGTAAAATTGTGTAAATGTATAAATCATACATAGATCTCATGTATATATCTAAATAGAAACGTAATGTCTGCAAAGATAAATTTGTTCTATATTAATTCTGTATTACAAGGTTGTTTAAAAACGTCCTGCTGGTACTTCTAATATCTCAGCAGAGTTTCTCTTGGACTTGCCTCAAAGGTCGAAGTCGTGTTGTGAACATACAATGTGTGTCACCAACAAAGAAAAACAAACAATCAAACAATCAAACAAACAAACAAACAAACAAACAATCAAAGAAACAAACAAACAAACAAACAAACAAACAAACAAACAAACAAACAAACAAACAAAAACCGAGCAAGCAAACAAGCAACAAGGGAATACAAACTACAACTAAATGATAAAACATTCGAAATTCCGTGTCTCAGCGAATCTCAGCGATCTCAACATTTTTCACCACCAACTTGGCCTGGTCTCGATCCCATGATGCTGGACCAGGGCTTATCGACCTGCAACAGGACAAACGGGTCCATAGCCTGGTTTGGAACAAACACAGGGTCCCAAATCTCAACTGGAAATCGATTGCATTCAATTTGCATATTTTGCATCAGCATTTTGAGCATTTTGAGCATTGTGAGCATTTGCTTTTCTGGAAACTGGATGAAACGGGTCATTGCCTTTGCATCTGTTGCTACTCATGTCATCTCATGTCCTCATTGTCCTCATATGTAATGTAGTACTATGTATATACATCTATGTCTATGTACTATGTCTTTCTCATGTCCTCTGTACTCGGCTTTGTGTCGCCTTCCAGGCAAGACCGATACTTTCAGACCAACGCCCTGGCTCGAAAGCACGCAGGCAAGGCAAAAAGACTATCGGATAAGGAGGGCCAAGGTTGCAATGCCTTGCAATCACTGGACCATACTGAAATATACAGTACTAGATCAATATAGATCAATCTGTATATTTCAATATAGATCAATCTATCATACATTTTTTAAACTTCTGATTGGTTCGAAGCTTATGACTTTCTCATTCTTGTTCGCTTCACAGCTTCGATAGGTCACTGCCAGCCTCGCGTTCAGGAACAACCTGCGCCTTGGACAGCACGCATCCCACGGAGACTGAAGTTGGCTTCTCCAATTGAAGTTCTTTCCTTCTCCTTCTGACTCCTTCTGACTCCTTCTGAGTCCTTCTGACTCCTTCTGACCCCTTCTTCTCATTTTTCTTTTCGGAGGGTGTTTATTGGTCTTGCCATGTGAACCGTGTTTGTCTTTGCAGGCTTTTTGATCCTTTGTAGTAGGTGTTCACGTCTTGTAACGGTTCTACAATTTTCTGCAGAACTGTGAAGATGGGATTGAAGGCTGAAGCTCTGCACAATCTGGGAACAGCACCGCACAAGGACTGCTAGACCGCAAAGGCCTTTCAGGATTTTTCAAGTTGCTTGATGCATTCTGAGCATAAATGGAACACAGACTCTTCCCACCTCTTCCCTCTGGCAATGTCTATGTGGGAGCCAAGGATTGATCAAAGCCCTTGTCTTCGGAAAAGTTCGCAGACTAAGCACTTGACCTTTCAGCTCTCTCGCCTCCAAATGCAAACAGGAAGAAGTAAAGAAAGAGAGGAGAAAGAGGAGAAATCTATGAGAAATCAAGAAATATCAAGAAAATTGACTTCGGTCTTTTCTTCCTGATTGCCTTTCCCTTCGCCTCCAGAACCAACTGAAACAGGGGAAGGTGCGGCCTTGGCTGGTTCAAAGTCGTAGGCCGGAGACAACAGTCCAATATACAATGTGTACACAGTACGAATAGTATGTAACAGTATGTATATATGTGTATATATATAATATTTATATATATATATGTATATATCATATTTATATACATATTACAGTATAGGCATCAAATATGAACATATATATATATATATATACATACAATATAATTGTGCCAATGTTGTGTGTTCAAAAGATATTTTGACGGAACCGCCACTCACCATTGCACTGCGTGGTTTGAACTCCCCACGGCTCATGTCCTGGCCTTCACTGTAATGCACCAGCGTAGTAGCACATCTTTAGCGGCTTCCCGCACGGCTCTCACCTGCCGACAAAACTGTGACGCACATGGAATCATAGAGGAGAAAATGAGAAGACTATAGAAGAAGCATAGAGGAGAGCATTGAGAGTCAGTATAGAAATTCGAGCATAGTTTCAGGAGCTGTGAAAAAATTCGACAGCACCTTGTCCTCTCGGAGGCCGTCCATCATTGCAGACAGCTTCTTCTGAAAAGGAGTGGGGCGAATTGACCTAAGAAGCGAAGCATAGCGAAGCTCCACAAAGCCAATGTCATCTGGAAGCTATCAAAGCTATCACTTATCTCCAGTTGTGAGTTGACTCGGGACAAGACGGATCAACCGGGAAAGGAATTTGCAAAGACTGACCCAGCTCGAATTGGTCTCCAAGAGCCTGCAAGACCTCCACAGCCTGCCACAAGGCGCCGCTGCTATGTCAAAATGTTCAAATCTTTATTCAACACGAATCTACTGTACCTCCGATAGGATGTTCGCAGCTTCCAACTGAGCAAGCTGTTTGGCCTGCTTCCTTGTCTGCCAGTCTGCCGTTGAGTTCAAACAGATCTCCAAGCCTCTCAAGATGTTGCTGAAAGCAAAAGAGAAAAAGAGTAGGCAGGGTAAAAATGTAAGAAATCAGTAGGCAAATGAAGATCACCTTTTCTCTGGCGACCTCACGTAGTTTATTAGGCGGCCACTTCTGCGGATGTGCACTCTGCATTTAGCTTTTGCAGAAAGCTTTCGTGCAGCTTTCGTGTGCAATTCGCAGCTTTCGTTCTGGGAGGGACTTGCATTTGCGCAATGAAAAAAGGAAATGTCTTGTCTCAGTTTGTCTCATGTCAACACGCGCTACACCCCGACTTTTGGATCTTTTGCTGCGTCAAGGCTCCCAGCTGTGGGATGAAGATTTGGGACATGCTGAGACCCTGACACGGCATCAATGACGGCAAAACATCATCGAACTCCGACAGACTGACAGCCTGCAGTGAAAGCGTTGGAGGTTCTCCACTGGGAGCCCTTTACTTCCCACAATGAAAAAAGTAAAGAAAGGATGAGAAAGGTCTTTATCTACAAGTACCTCTTTGCTTTGCTTTGCATACTCTTTCTGATGCTCAAAAATGACGGGCTCTGCATTTGCCAAGGCCTGCATGACATGTATGCACGCACTTAAGAGTTGAGGACGTGCCATCGCAAGTGGCAGGCTCAAATGCTGCACCTGAGCCAAATAGAAACGTGTGAAATCTGACAACAGAGCTTCCTTGAAACTAAGATGCGACACAGGTCCCATTGAGTCGTTTGTTGTGGATGGCAAATTGTGATGGTGCTGTCCAGTTTCATTCATCAAAAAGCCTTCAGTCTCTGGTCATCTCTGGTCACTCTTTAGGTATCTGGCCAATCGCGAAGACAGAAGTTGAAGCTTTTCCGACAGCACAGCTGGTGGAGCACCCTGAGCAAAGCTGGTGCCGGAGCCATTTCTCTGCTTTTGAATGTACAGCGTCAGTAGCTTGGAAAAGGTGCTGTTGTTTACCACGAGCACCAGAGCAGCGAATCCGACCTTTTTGCTATGGTCTCTTGATGCCGATAAACATGACAAACTGCAATCACAGCAACATCACAGCGGAGCCTGGATCACTGCGCAAATGCAGGACGCTGCTCCAATTTGTACCTGCTGTATATAAGTGGCAGCTCAAAAATAAATAGGACACAAAAAACTAGATGTGTTTGGAAGCTTCGCAGATCGCAATGTGTGTTTGCCGTTTAGTGAAGCCACCCTTGGGACAATTAGTGTTGCTTAAGTAGAGCTCCCGCTAAACTCGCATTGATGACTGCCATCACCTAGATCAGTACCAAGCACTGAGCTTGCTTTGCTTAAATTGCGGGGATTGTGTATTTCTCACATAGAAACATAAGCCTGTGGTCTGTGCGGATGCATGCAAATAATATTCACGCATTAGTACGCCTCTCAATACACCAGTATAAGGGTAAATATCAATATTTATCAATCTAGAGGAATATAGTGCTCTGCAAGTATCTGTGTGCAAATCACCGCTTTTTACAAGAATATGCATATATGTATATGTATATGTACATGTATATGTACATGTATATGTATATGTACATGTATATGTCTATGTCTATGTACATGTATATGTATATGTATATGTATTAATATATATACGGCACACCTTTGGACAGCTCCAAAAGTGTAAATCACTTGCGCAACATCTTGAAATACATCTGGAGCAATAGCAGTGCCGCATCACTCGAGTTTCGTCAAGGTGCGGTGGTCTTGCCAAGGCGTGCTGTCATTCCTTTTCAGAAAGTGTGACGAGGTAGGACTTAATGCAGCGGTGCTTTTCAACTAATAATGTTCTTCTTTATGGCATAGTAGTCATTTACCAAGGATTTAGACAATCTTCAAGTGGACTAGCCTTTTCATGTCCTTTGATTGTGTGGGAGTGTTTTGTGACTTCACATGATACCTCTCTCGCAAGCTACGGTCTGGTAATTACCAAGAGAATAAAGACTGTAGTGTTCATACATGTATATATATATATATATATACATAACAATAGCTCTTCTTTTGCAAATATCGAGCGGACTCATACGGGCCAAGAATTCTCGGCAAGACACCAAGATATTTAAGATGTTACATGTTGAATTGTGCATCGTGGGTAAAAGATTGATCACCGACAACTTTTAATGTTGGATCCATGGAAACAAGATTTCCCAATACAGTAATTCGATATGCTGGATCGTACATTCCAGCATTTCTTGCCAACATGCAAGTTCATGCAAGAATCGAATCCAGGGAAAAGTGACCGCAGTACAAGAAATGCAAGATAAGTGTAAAACAAACAATGCAATAAAAATGAAATAGTATAGTGAAATCTCCTTCAACACCATATAAAAGTGTAAAATGCAGTAATGCACATACAGACCATGTACAGTTTACTGTTTGCAAATAAAACCATATATATATATGCACATAAGTATATACCTTTAATGTCCATGCACAAATATACATATATAGATATAGAGAGAGAGATCTATATATATATACCTTTACATGTCCATGCCTACATTCCATTCCATTCCATTCCATTCCATTCCATTCCCCTCCATGACATTACACTACATTACATTACATTACCTTACAGTACATTACACGACAATACACTACACTCCATTACACCACATCACATTACACTACATTGCATAACAAGTACATGATTAGTTACGCCGAAATGATTGCGCACATGCAAACACGCACACGTGCACAAATATATACCAAACATACCATACATGCCATACATGCCATAGATACCATACGACCTGTACATACCATTCGTGCCATACATACAATACATTCCGTCACATACATTACGTAAATTACATACACGACAAACATCATATACATTACTTTACATTGCATTAGATTCGCATTTACATCTACAGTAGATTTGCATTTACATTCACATTTCATTTACCATTACATCACATTGCATGACATATACACATACGGCAAATCCCTGGGCGTTGCCCGGATGCACAAGACCTGCGCAAAAGCTAGTTTTGTCAACTATTCGAAACCCTGCACAGGCCCGTTGTTCTGAAACTCTGAGAATCAAGAAACCCTAAACTCTAAACCCGAACACCCTAAACCTCAGACCCTAAAACCTTAAACCCTAAAACCCTAAAACCTTAAACCCTGAAACCCAAACCATAAAACCCTAAATCACTGCGCATGGCCAGTGTTTCTCACAGATTCGTCGAGCAATGTTTAATGGATAGGAACAACCATATGCAACGCCTGGGCAACGCCCAGGTATACATACAATCACATGCGTATCATAACATATCATAACATATATTAACATATCACAACATACAATACCATACCGTACGATCCCATGACATACCATACCATACCATACAATTCCGTACAGTACAGCACCGTGCAATGCCATACCGTACCATACCTACATACATATATGAGCATAAATATAAACATGAACACATACACACACATGCATGTGTAAAATCTGCACAGTATATACGATTGAAATATACATATACATATACATACACATATACATATACATATACATATACATAGACATAGACATAGACATAGACACATACTTATACATATACATATACATATACACATACATATACATATACATATACATATACATATACATATACATATACATATACATATACATATACATATACAACTACTTATGCATGGAATATATAGTTGGATATATACTATATCACATTATATGATTCATATTATATATATAGATATATTTATTCATTTATTTATATACATACAATATATTGATACGTCAATATATTCGTATGTGTGTGTGTGCGGTTCAAACAAATACACGCGCAAATGCTTACACAAATACTTCTCGCCTATTCGTCTCATGTCGCAATGATTGAGATTGGATTCATTGGCACACACAAATTCCTACATGCATACATGCACACATGCACACATGCATACATACATCCATAGACACCCATACTCAATTACATTCCAGTACAGTACATTACATTGCATTCCAACATGAATACATAGACATGGATGCATTTCTTGGATGGTTGCGAAAAAACAAGTCAAAATTCAAAACCAATGTTCAACCCCAAAATCGAACTCAAATGCGATGTAGAAAACACTATAATTAACACATCTGCAACCATTGCAACAATTGCGGGAGCAGCATCAGCAGGTCTGATCAAAAGCAAATCAAAATAGCAAAAACCTTGAATGCAAAAACACAGCGACAAAGTTGCAAAGCCCTGCTCACCCATTTGTTGTGCTCCGTCAAAGCTGCAAAAAGAGGCTTCAGTAGAGTTGCAAACACAGGTGAACCGTCTGCCTGCCAAGCAGCACGTCCCCAGTCTCACATTTTTGCCAAGACTCTTTACAAACAAGTAAACAAGTAGAAGCAAGTAAAAATCTCTATATATCTTAGAATGTCTTAGCAAGAAGCAAGTAATAGTGAACATGTGTAAACAAATTTGTAAACAAATTTGTAAACAAATTTGCAAACAAGCCAGAGGGACATCCACAACAAGCGAGCGCGTTAGCCTAAAGACCTGAGATCCGCTTCCGCTTTGTCCGGCACAAACACTGCGCAGGCACACTGTCAGTTACTGTGTTCAAAAAAGGACAAAATAGTAAGAAAATGTAAGAAGATGTAAGAAAATGTAAGAAAATGTAAGAAGATGTAAGAAGATGTAAGATGATGTAAAATATTAGAAGACGTAAGATGTAAGAAGATGTAAGACAAATGTAAGACTAATGTAAGAAGTACTATTTGAGTAAATTTGAGTATGTGAAAAATGTGCGCTTTCAAAATGTTCAAGTTGTGTTATCGAAGCACTGCAGAGGTACAGTCTCGGCGCAAGCTTCTCGCAAATGCAAATCGGCATCCTGTCAAAACTGCTCAAAGATACCGCACCTAGCTACTGCCAACACTAGCTTTGGTCAATCACCAAAAGGTTGTGAAATACATATGACAAAATATTGTAAAACAATATACTCAATGTATCTGCGTTCAAAACAAAATATTGAAACGGAAGTTTCTTAAAATTAGGGACCCCTAAAATGGCTGGTTTATTGCTACAAATAATTGATAGTGGATGATTTATCCCTATTTCGAGAAACACCCAAAATGTTCAATTTGAATAATTTCATGCTTTTTAAATTTCCGAGGCAGTACATTGAAGTGCAGGTCTGTGCGCTCATGCAGCACCTGCAGGCGAGTCAGCACCACTTGGAGCATTCGCTGCAAGAGGGGAATGACCTCAGCACAGGAAAGCGCACAAAAATCGAAACAAAGCGTCAAAAGCACAAAAGAGCGACCAATCAGGGCCCATTTGGTCCGACAAAATGCAACCAGGTCATTTCATGAGTTTTTGATCAAGTGGTTTAAGTTAGAGCATTGTTTTGCTGATCACATCAGACTCAAAAAAAACAAATGCGCTCATGTAGCGGGTGTCAGCATCTCAGTCACCCGCTGCGTCTCCATGAAGTTCTGCCAGCAGGCCCAGCAATTTCACGCCTCCAGTTTCAGTGGGTGCAACTACAATTTCATCTGAATTTAAGTACACCCAACGCTGCCGAAGTGCCAGCCTTATGAAGACACAAATCAAAAAAACAAAAAAAAAAAGTGAAGCTCAGAATCACTTCACCGAGCAATGTGCTTTCGCAGCGGCCCAGTGGCTTCAGATTCGTGCCCGCCTGTCCATAAATCGCTTCCAAGTGATTGCCAATTTCAAATTTGATACATTGCTTGGGGAAGAGATCACACAAGTCGTGCCAAAGCCCCTGTTTCAAAGGGTTTCTACTATCTGGTCATACGATATTCTTTTCCCAACGATTTGACGGAGCTCAATCAAAACTTTTACAGGATACCATTTTAATTGATGTTATTGTGTTGTGGCCCCACCAGTGTCCCCTGACCAAACGTTTGCGAAAGTGTGTAACTGCGTAATTTTCACAGTGAGTGGCAGGCCTCGCCAATGCATGTAATCACCATAGGGAACCTTGGAGAAACAGGCGCTCGGGAATGCGGACATCAATGCTTTTGAACTGTGCAATTTTGCAGAGCCGACCCTCCTTAGACCTTGCTCTGCAAAGCAAGGTCCAAGATTCTGAAAAATCTTGTGCTTAAGCATACCTCATCCTTTCACTTTCAGGTTCACACCAGTCTGGGTACAGCGTCTGAAGGAATCTGTCAGGCTGAAAGTGAAGCGAAGTGAAGCGAAGTGAAGCGAAGTGAAGCGAAGTGAAGCGAAGTGAAGCGAAGCGGTAAAGTCACGCTGATCTTTGCCGATGTTCAAACGCCGAGGCAAAGGCTCCCGAATCTCTTCTATGCCAGTGCGTTGCGTGTCCTGAAGACTAGCGATGTCATGCGATGTCAAGCGACTAGAACCCCTCGGGAGACCATCGAAGAGATCATTGAAGAGCAAGCAGAATGGCACAAATATGATTTCAAAATATTTCAAATATGCACAAATCAATACAAATCAACAGTAAAACGCTCAACAGTAAACAGTAAAACGGGAGCTCTTCCAGTCCCAACTGAACACAAGACAACCCTTGCGCCTGGTCATTGAGTCGACTCAGTGCAAACTCAAGTTTTGTTTTAAGCTCCGCCAGCGCCTTAGTGACAGCGTTCGAAGATTTCCATACGCAGAAAGCCGGTATGCCATTGTATGCCATTGTATGCCTGTGTGTCTTTGGTAAACTGATGTTGGCGGTCAAATTCACACACACTCGGCGAGCTTTAGTCACTTTGGTCTATGGCATAGAGTCTATGGTCATCAAATGTCATCAGCTTGCTAGTGGGTGAACTTCGTGAGTTACGAATACCTTGGCTCTCTATTTGAGAGTGCGGTGGCCTTCACAGAGACAAATAGGAATATCAATTGTAGGGGCTGGGATTCGCTTGTGACCATCCCAAACCATAATCGAGCAACAGCTTGATGAAAGGATTCGGGAACCAAAAAACATGGGAACAATAGAAACTTCAAAACCCCCGGGCTCCCAAAAAGAACCCAGCTCAAAAAGTAATTGTTTCCATGAAAAACAAAAACCGCTAATGAAAACAAACACTGTGCAACAAAAAAAATACCATGGCGCGCTCCACCGAACAGAGGCCCAAGAGGCACAAAGTTCCAGCCCAACACAGGCCAAATGTAAAACCAAGACGGCCCACCACAGGGGTCGAAGAGTTTACTTGTGCTGCACTTCTCAACCTGCCCTCAAATGGATAATAATGGATATAAATAGATCAAAAAATCAATATAGATTGAAATATACATTGAAACACGGGTTCCCAAATACATCAAGACGGGGGAAGAGATAGGGAACACATCCAACAAAGGCCCCAGATTGGACTTGAGGCGTAGTGCACCCCGAAATGGCACGTGCAACAAAACAGGTGCTGAAGTGCAAGATTCGTGCAGGACCAACGTAGGTTCAACACGACGTCAATACATGGGCTCGACACACCATGACGCACGGAGTCAAGAGCAGTAGCAAGTGGAAAGATTTGATGTTGGGGCTACAGAGGAACCTTGGGGTACACAGCCCCAACGCAGGCCAAAGGATTGAACCTAGCAGAGTGCTTGTGAAACTACGATCTCATGCTACCTTTTTGACAAGCCACAGGACTAGTCAGACAAAGGCCCGACCCTGACATAGGGCGAACAGATATCCAGCAGGAACTCAAGGCAGGCCCAACATAGCCCAAAATGGGGTCAAGAGAGCCTTGTAATTCCAGCTGTATATTTGTCCTATAAGGTTTGTACTGTGTAGATATGTGAGCCGTTCCTGGCAGTATCTCGTTGTATGTGTGTGCTGATGCCCCATGATGCGTCCGTGTGCTATCGGCGGACAGAATATGGAAGTTCCGGAAGAGCCCAAGCACAAATAATCACTTCATTTTACCTTGGTACCCAGAAAGTCCACGACTGTTGCTTACACCACGTGTTGGCAACAGAGATGTAGCACACTTCTTCGCTCAAAATCTTAGCTGAGTGTTTGGCTTCCTTGCTCTCACGAGACCCCTTGGAATTGGCCCCTGGCCTGGTCGGACAGTCGTCAATTTTGATTCTTTTGATCCACAGAACTCAGCCAATATGCAAATACTAAGAATAAATACTACAAGTATGAATAATATTGAATATATAATTGTGAATCCATCTTGCCATATCTTGCCATATCTTGCCAGTCTTGCAATTTATGTCAATTTACGAATGCAAGGAGCGCTTCTTAGATCGTTGCGCAGGTGACACCACCATGATGCACCCTTCAGTACCAGCCAACCTGCGAGAGCCCAAGGGCGAAAGACTTGGTAGGTACACTTCGCTCGACTGCTGGAAGGCAAGTGCTGACAAGCAACTGAGGAGTCTTGGACTACATGGTGCACCACATAATGCCACTGCTTACACTGTTTACTGTCACATCCATCTGGTCATCTTCTGCAATGACTCCATCCTTTCCTACCTTTTGGACCCTCAGAAGTGCGGAAACGGCCACTTTAAACAACTCCTATATTTTTGGAAAATATATGATATATGCCATGCAGAAATCAAAATGAAATGCACATCTCTTCCAAGTGTCATAACCTGACAGGACAAGAGTTTTTTGCCGTGTTTGTTGCCAGCGTTTTTAAGCTTGAGACGAAAGACCGCAAAAACATTCAGAAGTTTGAAGAAGTCTGCCGGCTTGGCATGCGATGCTGCTGAAATGGGGTCATCAAAACAGAGACTGCCCGCTCCACTTTTTGGCCAGGAGAGTTGCCCGCAGATCCGTTTCCTCTGCGGCCAAAGAGCGTGCCAGGCTGTGCAAAAAAAGGACGCCGCGCAATCATGACGCATCATGGCCCCTCCCTATGCACAGTCAGCTGCCATCATCTACTCCAGATCCTGATTGTGTTGGTACGTGAGCGATTGTGAGCAATCATGACGGCTCTGCTTTGAGACAAGTCAAAACGGAACATGAGATCGTGATCGACATTGAGTACTGCGCATGCATGTTTCGATTCATTGCAGCAAGGTTCAATATGATTCGAGTTGATTCGATTCATTTCAAGCTGATTCTACAGATTTCTACAGCATTTTCTACATATTATTACATGCATCTTCTACATTCATGAATTTCTACATGCATCTTCTAGTTTCATGAAATCTGTGATAGTCTTTAACGCAACCGTGGCGCTCGAGGTCGAACTGGGTCCACACAAGCTCCCTCTCGGCCCAAACAAACTGCCGCGACTGCGTGACCTTTGGTGCACGCATCAACCAAAGCCTCCAGTCGCTCCAGGACAAGAAACTTCTGAAAGCTTTCAATCTATGAATTAAACAATTCAATAAACAAATATATGAAATATATGTAACTATAATATATTGTATATTCTCATTTGTTTTGAGCTTATTTTAAGTGTTTGCATTTCTAAAGCACAACATGCCCAGTCCTTATGTTCCAAGTCGGAGTCGTTTGGAATGGGCTGCGAGAGCCACGACGATAAAAACCCAGAAATAAAGGCATCACCTGCACCGGTGGTATCAACAACTCCTAAGTCGGCAGAAAAAATGTAAAAAATTGTATGTAAAAAAACAGAATGCAATGCAATGCATCTCAACAGCATATCAAGATTCGACAAAATCGAGAAAAATATGAAAATAACTGAAAAAGAATACGATCATTCTTGATGACACAAATGTCAATGCTTGATCCAAGCATTCTACTTGTCTTTGTGCAGATCAGATGCTGGTCTGTCTGGATGGGACATAAATTGGCGTCATCCCATTTCGATACACTGTGCAGCCGTGAGCCCCTTGAGTGACTACCTGAAAAGAATTTGAATGAACGAATTTGATGTCATCCCATTTCTGAAAAGAATTCTGTCATTCACACAACAGGAAT
>VSDK01016649.1:32038-52514 GCA_009767595.1 Symbiodinium kawagutii
AGGAATGCCACACTCAGTACTGTACCAGTCCCTGATCTCACTAGCTGGGACACTTGCAGACTGAGGTTTTTGCGATCATGAGCTTCGGATACCTTTTGCACCTAGGGGGCATAGAGGACATGTCTCGCACCACAGTGACAAATTGGCAAGTTGGCAAGAGTCCTCTAAGTCAAACAAACTGGGTTTCAATTCTTCAAGTAACAAACTGGGTGAAGTGTTCTTCCTTTTCTTCAATTTGTTTCTTCCTTTTTGTTCCCTTTTCTTCAATTCTGTTGTTCCTTCTCTTTCTTTTCTTTAATTCTTTTTCTTCCTTCTCTTCCTTTCTCAGTTCCAGGCAAAGCAAGAATTGAATGGTCGGTGTCGGGACACAATGCTGCGCAAACGTGTTCAGCTTCGGAAAGGTTGACCTCAAGCTGACAAGAGCGAGCTAGGAATGGCTAGGATCTAGAAAGATCTAGAACTCAAAGATGTTTCACCAGGACCCAAGAACTCTTTTTGTATAGTCAAATTGTCAAATGGTGTCTTTTTTTGCGTTCTTGTTATCAGATTCTAAATTAGTTTTAAATGCTTATTCGTTACTATATAAATTCTTATTCAATGTAATTCTTCTGAATAAGAATTTATATATTGAACTTTATAGTCTATATCTGATATATATTGATCTTTTAAAATGCTTATTCTGATAGTTTATACAATTACTATTTCTTCGTTCAACTTGTCAGCTGCGGCGCAAACATCAGATCCACATGGTCCAGCAACTCTGCCAGGTGATTGTCCTCTCCGCACCAGTGGCCAGCTGAACAAAACCTCGCCATGACTGCACTAAGCATCACTAAGCCAATCACTAAGCCTGACTTCCAATCACTTCCAATCGCTTCCAATCCAGTTCCAAAGATTCCAAAGTTCCATATGCTGAGTTCTGAACTGTGTGTTCAGTGACGTCGTCATATTGCGTTGGCGGCAACTTCTGACAAAATCTGTAAATTCATGAGTCTGAAGTCCTGGACAAGGCGACGATGAAAACTTCAAACGATCCTCTGGCCCACTGGCATAATTACACCCTAGAACGGTAGAACACACAGAAGTTACACAAATGGCAACTTTGTACACTTGGCCAACACATTCTTCAGAAATAAAAAGCAAACCCTTCCAATCATTTCTGAAACTAAGCAAATAACTTGTGGTTAGTAAATCTATAGCCTTGGCAAACCAAGAATCCTTATTGGGAACCAAACTGGTTCTAAATCAAAGTCACGGCATTGAAACTGCACGCGCATTCTGCTATCTCACCTTTCACAAGTTCTTGCTCACATTGTTTAGTGTTTGCTGGGGGTCGGGCTACGGACGTTCGTGCTAATAGGCCAACAGCTTGTCGGGTTTGGGTTTTGGAATCCGAAATGCTTTGCTTGTGTGTTGCAGACATGTTGTTTATGATTCACCAAGATTTGGTTTCTGAAGATTTCTGAACTGTATCACCATGTATCACCTTTATTGAAGCTCATACGGACGCTTTCTGAATTGCAATTCGGGTTTGGAAACCCTTGGAGCTTGGCTTCTCCCTGGCCCTTGGGGCTTTCATCCCAGAATTGTACATGCTTTACATTGAACATCCCAAACTTGAATAGCAACCGAAAAGTAGTATCAGAAATGTTGATATATTTGTTCCGTTTCGTTGCAGTATCGGTACACAGCAGTGTATGCAATAAATATATTGTGCACAAAGTGTTCTGCGTAACATTGTCGTGCCGTGCATTCAAACTCAAATAGATCAACTCAGAGTGAATTCAGAAAACACACTGCGCTGCACTACGTTGCCCTGCTTTGGTTGGACCATTCAAATCATTCAATCGAATTGCATTGCACTACAGTACGCTACACTGCGTTGCCACCTTGCACAGAATCAGGTTGCATCATGGGGCTACACCTTGTTACGTTACGGTCTGTTTTGATTTGCCGCCTTGCACCATGTTGCAAAATGTGGGAACTAAAGCTCGCACATTTTGCAAAGTGTCAAGCTCCTCAAATTGATCCACTACGGCATGCACTAGGCAACGTCACTAGTGCAACCTCGACATGCCACCATAGCAAGTTCGGACTCTGACAATTGAAATGTTTTTCCTACATCGGCCACATTCAGTTACAGAATATTACAGAATGTTACAGACCCAGTACCATCTTGATCCATCTTCCATAGCAGTCTCCGAATCCGTTGAAAATCCTGAAGTTGATACTTGAAAGGAGACGCTTTCCCTTCTCAACCTGACCCACACATGCCAACACCAACATCAAATATCCTAAAGTAAAATACCATGACTACAAAAGAACAAATGAAGAAACCTTTCTTTCCCAGCCTCCCCCAGATACCTCGCAAACGTTCCCAACGCTTCAAGCTATGACAGCTATGATACACCTCTAATACCATCCCGCACCCCAGCCAAAGCAAACCCAAGACCCCCGGATTGCAATCGAATTCCTCCGTCCCAAGGTGCCGAATCTGCAAATGCTCAACAAAAATACTCAAGGAATTCAAGGAAAAAAGAAAATAATCAGAATATGTTCTAAATAAAATCTAAAATATTTAAGGATAATAATAAGAGGAGAACTGTCCTGCTATTTTGATGTCCGGCCTTTCATGTTGAAGTATCCTCCGAGATGAAAATGGGTGCATCCTTCCAATAGCTGAGCCTGAAAGCAAACTTTTTTCACTAAGATTCAGAGTATTTAAGAGCCTCGCCACTCGAGTCACTCCAGTTTGAAAATCGACAAAGCAGAGGCAAAGCTCGTCACATTGGATTCACTTTGGGGCTCTGGCTGATCCGCGTAAATCTCGTGCTGTAAACGCATCATTCGTGGAGTAGCAGGAAACGAAGGCGCGGTCAGCTGGACCAGAAAGAACGATGCAAACTGACGAGGGCAGATTGCCAAATATCTTGATCGAGTCTGTTGGGAAGCCCTGCCCTGCAACTTGTTCAAGTAAAGTGTGGCCCATGGCATCTTTGCCAACCTTGGGGAGTTCGCATCAAACTTTCATGTCTGAATCTGACAAATGCACCGTAAGCTTGCTGGCATGGGCTGTCTTGTTTGCTTTTCAATTCCGGCAACGACAAATGCATTGCGTCATTTGTTGTGCCAAAAAGAAACTCTGATTGGTACCCGTACTGGACTTGTTAAGCTGGCTCAAGTGCTCCATAAGCGGCGTACGGCACCAACAAAGCGAACAGCCATTCCCAACGCATGGAGGTGACGACCCTGGTTCAATGCACTTCCTCCCGGAAACAGCTTGACACTCTCTGTTTCGACATCACTATCCTTGGAGCACTGCGAGCACAGTGACCACAGGGCCATGCCAAAACCAAAAAAGCCAAACCTGCAAAAGGAACTTGCGAAACCCTAACTTCGCACTGTAAAATCCTGTGAACATGTGCCTTTTTCATCCTTTTTCATCCTTTTTCCTCTTTCATCCTCTTTCATCCTCTTTCATCCTCTCTCTTCTTTCTCATTCTTCTATATTCCACCCGTTTTCGTCGGTCTTCATCATTCCTCTGTGGAGTCAAGAGGCCCATTGAGGTAGTTTCTTGACGGGCGCTACGATGTCAATGAAGATATCACCCGTCATCACAACGCAAGGAGTGTATGTTTGGCCCGTTTGGCACTGGACCTTTCCAGACTTTGCATCGATACGACATGTCCTGCAGCGGCTGTGGGATGCGTCGGGCACATGACTAGTGCCAGCTGTCGTGTTCCTCCTGCGGAAGGCCCTGTCACCGTAGCCAAATTTCTCTCTGTCCTTGCGTCAAATCAGAGTTGTCATGCTATGTCATGCTATGTCTCCTTTCTCATCTTTGTTGTCGTTGCGACGTTGTCTATTTGCTGAATCCTCATTTGCCAATGGAATTTACTTCTCTATTCAGATTGTGTTTTTGAATCTCTAATTTAGAGAATACATATATACATATTTACATATATACACATATATACACATATATTATACATATATATACATATATAATCATATATACATTCATATACATACTATAGTTTTAATCAAAATTGTTTCTGAATTTGAAAAGAGAGAAGTTGTGAATCGCTGGGAGCCATCCATGAGGTGCCTGGTCAGCTCCAAGGGCAACCGCCACTGCACACCGCCATCCAGCCGATCTAGGAAGCCGTGCCCACAGCTTCATGGCACCAGGACAGAAGTGTGAATTAAGTCTGACATACTTATGATATCTTAGGACCACAGAGCTTCATTGCTTTTCACGCCAAACCTTAGGCTCTTAGTCAGCTTGTATTAAGCTGGTACCTGAAAACAAATGCCACATCTCGTGGCTACAAGGCACATGGAATGCCTAACGATCCATTTGGCAATGTGGACATGCCGGATCTGAAAACGTTTTGCCTGAAGCTGTGTGAAGAGGTCACTCTTCCCGCACACTGCCCCAGCACCTTGCGGTGCACGGGGAGGGCTGGGATGGGTAAGCCTAAAGGGCTACCAGAGCTGAAGTGAAAAACCCCTTCATCCTATGGTCCTAAAATTCGGTGCGAATCCATAGGACCACAGAGCTTCATTGCTTTTCACGCCAAGCCTTAGGCTCTTAGTCAGCTTGTATTAAGCTGGTACCTGAAAACAAATGCCACATCTCGTGGCTACAAGGCACATGGAATGCCTAACGATCCATTTGGCAATGTGGACATGCCGGATCTGAAAACGTTTTGCCTGAAGCTGTGTGAAGAGGTCACTCTTCCACGACCCCAACCACGTCCAAAGGACGTTAAGTAAACATTGCAGCAAAAGGTTGCGAGGCCTCACACAGGGATGACAGGGTTGGGTGAGGAAGGGTTAGTTGAGGTAGCTGTGCTACGCCATCTTCAAGGTAAAGTCGGGCCACTGCCAAGGAATGCCATCGTCCACGAAGAAGTATCGGTTCCAAAAGGCCACTCAAAACAAAGTCATGTGTTGCTCCACCTCGCCTAAGCGAGTATGGTTTGACTTGAAGTTGCTGCAGTTGGAAGTGGGACACGCACTTATCAAAGAGGTGTCTGAAACATGTGGCCGATTTTGGCCAGACCAAAGCTCGGTGTGTTGTATGATGAGGCAGCAGCTGTACCAGCTGTCCTAGTTGAAGAACAAACGTGTCATAAATAGCCACTGCCTCATCAATGTTGTTACGAAGCCCTGACTTGCCAGCACGGACCGTGACCACTCCTGTGGTTTGGCCCAGCTGCAAATCACCAAAGGTCAAAGACAGGAATTCACCTGTCCTCAAGTAAGTATGGAAAGCGAGGGCAATGAGGAAGGCTGCAGTGAGCTCGCCAGTATCTACCAGCCAATTGACGAAGGCCCGCACAATCATTGCTGTGATTGGAGGCGCACGGCAAGGTATTTCTAGCCGGCGCCATATGCGGTACAACCGCCAGGCCGGCTTCAGAGAAGCCTTAATATCAGGCCAGTAGAATTGAAGTCCACACAAGGCATCACCCACTGTTCCTAGGGGTGCCCCGGTTTCCCATTTCAACTCAACCCACTCCTCAGCAATCTTGGAGACATCGCCTACAACACCAGCTCCTTCCAAAAAGGGGAGCAAGGTGTGCAGGGCTGTCCAATATCTCTGCCGGGTTTTAGCTGTGATTCCACTATCTTTAAGACAGATGCCTTGCCGGGCGTGCTGGCGCTCGGCGTCTGTTCGACCCGCCAGCACCGATCTATGCCCTGCTCGGGGCATCCGTCGGATTTTCACTGCTATCAACGTGCCCACACAATTGTCGGCTGTCCATAGCCAACAAATATGCTCCAATCTTTTGAACCAGTGGCTGCAAAAGACGGCTACTAGTTCGGCCCTTTGCCAAGATGTAATTGCAGACCATCGAGTCTGCTAGGTGCAACCATTTGGTTTGGAACTGGTCAATGGACCGGGCACGCCATTTAATGGCATGTAAAATCACCCTCATCTCCAAAGAGTTAATGTGAGATGACAAGGCCCATCTGGATGTAAAGAGAATCTTCCAGTACCACCAGTCGGCACGAAGTGAAGGATGTTTAGCTAGTTTAGGGGCAAAGGGGGTACCTAGAGCCACATTAACATCACAACCATTATGGGCAACGTGGCGGCAAATCTGTTGAACAAATTGGGAACTTGTCAGATCCCGCGCCTCAGGAACATATGCCAACCGAGGCGCTGCAGGTACTCGAGCTGATGGATGAAGAGAAGTGCCTGCTGCGATCCCAAAACGCTGCACAATGTCTGTAGGAGATAGAGGCGAAGCCCATTGTTTACAGGCATGCCCGCTGATCCACGCAAAGGACAGCATGGCAAACCCATCCCCCAGAAGGCTGAGACGCTTGTCGATGTAGTCCTGCTTGTGGCTCTTTATATCACTTGCATTCATGCAGAACAACGTGGCTTGGTATCCCATACCAAGAAGAACTTCACGTTCTTCAGCATTCAAGTATCGAAGGAGACCATCTTCATTTTGCAGCAAGTACTGATATTGGTATTGATATGGCGGAAAACGGAACTCGTCTGACCGCCACCGTTCCACAGTCCATTCATCGCATCGGCTGAGTCCAGCTGGCCGCGGTGGAGGACGAAGTCGCTTGATGCTTTTCATAAAACAAGGGTAGGTGACACCTGGAACTGTAGGACTCCATCCTGGTGTCAACCACTGCTCTGGCTGCAATCCTTGGCCAGACATGTGAACTTCCACAAAGCTTCCCTGATCCACCAACAAAACTCCGGGCCCGGCCGTGACTTCAAATGAAGTCCAGGCCAGCCTGGGTCGCGACACAGGCAGAAGTTGAGAAGGGTCCATCTTCAAAGGCTTCACATCCAGGTGAGCTGAGATCTGCTCTCTAGCATCAGCATCCATGGATGCCACATTTTCAATGACAAACTCCGTGGGGCATACAAAATACTCTTGGCACCACCGAATGATCTGCACCAGGGTGAAGAAGAGGTTTGACCCGTCGCCTTCTAAATTCAGTCGCCCATATCGGGCACTAGGCAGGTGAACACAGGGGAAACCTCCCCACACGTGACAAGCATCGACGGTCCCAAACGTGTTAGCCCATTGCTCAACTGTACGTCGTGTTACGTTGTTCACATCTCCAAACTGTAAAGCTCGAGGCCACAGAACACGAACCACCCGTTGAGCCGCCTTGTCGATTTCGATGCTGATCAAGTGAGCGGGTCGGAGGCCTAACAAGTCGTAGGACCTGAATGCACCACCAATTCCGTTGAACACACTTATGACCAGAATGTTTATGTCCAAAGGCTGGAGCGAAGGTTCTGACACCAGAGTGGCCATCCCCCGGCCAGCCAGAGAAAGCTCAGTCCCCAGGGCAACGGCTCCCCCACTCTCAGAAGCATCACTGCAAGTAACCTGGGAAGTAAACTGTAGACGTGTGCTGGCCTGCAGCAGCGGTGATAACATCACCAGCAGTGCCAGCTCCTTGCAAAGGATCCTCCAGCTCTGTTCTCGCCTAGCGGTCACATTGATGTAATCCCAGCTGCGACTGAGCACACTCATAGCAGGCCTGCAGTACTGCAGGGCAAAGATCCACCTGCCCAGTACAATCTGGGTATGTTTAACCTTACCCCTTCTAAGCTTCAGCAACATCAATGTAGACAACGCTGTCTTGAACAACCTGCTGACACTGGCGCCAACAGTCCCTGACTCACCATTGATCTCAACTCCCAACTCAGTGGCCACGGCAGCGCCCCGTACATGTTTATCTTCGCTACACAAGACACCAGCACTATCCCAGGCCTCAACAGCCTGGGAGTGCATGGCGGTGTCAGCACCCGTAGGCGAGCTCTGTCTTGACACTTCCGCGCACATAAAGTTGTCAAGGTACACCTGCCACCAAACATGATGCCTCTCTTCAGTCTCAGCCTGAGTGAACCAAGGTGGAACATTCACGCCTCGTCTAAGTTCATGCTGTGGGTCCAACCGTGCCATCTCCATCAACCTGCGGCTGGCCATCTGCATCAGGCCCACACTCGATGTCCATCCCATGGGAAGAACCCGGCACCCGGGATACACAAACCCGGTGCCTGGGAGCCCCAACTCAGATTTAGACATCCGGTGGTTGAAGCACAGGTAGCGAATCCAAGAAGAAGGGAGACGAAAAAGATAAAAAGCCGAAGCCATATCGGCTTGGCTTATGGCTATGCTGTCGCCCTCCAGCAGCATCAACTGCTGCCAGGAGGTGGCGGCAGGGAGCAATGACACGTCGGCAGCGATCTCGTCCAAGGCCCCGTTGACCGGGATCAAGTTCATGATCAGGCGAAGGACCGGGCTGCCCAGCGAACATACCTTGCCAGGCTTAGCCACGCCAAACAGCCCCGACAAAAAGGGGCCCCCGTGGTCAGCATAGCAATCGGCTTCATCCACAAACCCAATCACTCCACGCTCGTACAACAACTTAAAGATGGGAATCTCATGACCCTTTTTGATATGTACTTTAGCAGTGTTTTTCAAAGAGGTCTTCCGTTCGGCATTCAACTCCAACATCTCTGGGTGCTCGATGAGATAACGTGCCTTACCTGAGAGGAGGGGTGATAACTCCACTGAGCCCCCTTTTCCAAGAGGGGGAAGAGCCGGCTCAACCTGCTCCAAAGTCAAAGGCTGAGCCAAGGCTATCTCTTCACCTTCATAAGATACACCCTTAGACAACAGCTCCTTCCAAACATCTTCCTTACTCATCTCAAAGTTAAGTGGTTGTGCCAGAAACCGTTCAACCCTATCTGTCAAGACCTCCAAGCTTTTTTGCACTGCTCGACTTCGTCTGCGCAAGGGAAATGGCGGTTCACAGCCATGGACCACGTTCAACGCCGCGGCAACCAAGTTCACCCAGCTAAAAACGCAATCATGGTGAGCAAAGTCGCCTTGCGGCAGAACCTGGGTGTTCAAAAAACCGAGGTCAACTGGCAAGGGGAAAAGTTCCTTTGAGCTTGAAGCAACATGAGTTGCGTTAGGCTTGGCGAACTTCTTGAAGTATTCAAACCCTGGGGGTAAAATACCATGAGACCAACCCCAAGCCAGCATCGCTCCCAACTGTGCGAAATCTGTGCATCGATCAAACCTCTTGGTCCAGGGCAGGTTTGAAATCTCTGCCTCCTGATCGACTGGGCTCAGCATATCCTTCACGGATGCACGAGCACCATCTAGCACTGAATTATCAGCACCTAAGTGCTTATCCTCAGCGCAAGGGACTGAAGGCAGTGCCATGCCCCCATCATCCTGCGCACGAGGATTGGTAAGGGACTGCTCCAAAGCAAATGCGATGAGCTCGTCCACTGCAGGATCTTCCTCAAGGTGGCCAGGAAACTCCCTCACCCTTCTTTCTTTCCTGGGGCTTCTTCTTGCTTCTTTGGGTCTCCTGCATTTGTCTGCCAACCTCCTTTTCCTTTCCGACCCTGATTCTTTCCTTTTCCTTTTTTGGCCTTTCCTTTTCCTCGGCCCCCTCCTTGACCATCTCCTTCGTCCCAGGAACCATAGGGCTGATAGTTTCCACCCCACAAGTTCCTCGAGCTCCCTCCATAGGATCCTTTTCCAGCGGCCTTCTCCACCAAGTTGTGGTGTTTCCTCGCCGCCAGCAGCACTTCTGTGGAAGCCACTCCCGCTTCGTTTTGTCTGCACACTTCCAGGTACCTTGCCGTAGCCCATGATCCTTCGAAGGCTGCCGTCTCGACGGCCAGAAACCTGCCTGCCAGCAAGTCTCCGACGCGGTCCAGCTTGCCAGCTCTTAGGCAGTCCAAAGCTGTTGCCAACGTCAAGAGCTCTTTTTCGTCCCTGGCTCGTCCCTTCAGCTGCGGCTTCAGAAGGATCTGGAAGTAGCTTTGGATGCGGGTAGGGCTTTCCAGCATCCCAGCGTTTCCACCGGATGCACTGCCAGTCATGCTGACATCGGAAAGAGCCGTCATGACGTGCTCCAGGAGGAGTTTCAACACTGAACCTGGGTGTTTTTCTGCCTTTCGCTGCAGGGGTGGAAGAAGTTCGGAGGTGTCTGAGCTCCCGCTGCTGGACCCAGAAGATGAACCAGACGACCTTTTCTTTTTCTTCTTCTTTTTCTTTCTTTTCTTCTTCTTGGGGGAGCGGGGTGACACTCCCAGACCCGCACTCAAGGTGGAGCTCGCGGCTAAAGAGCCAGCTCTCGTTCCCTGTGCCTGGGTCCCTATCTCCCCGCTCTGCTCCCTCCTTGCAGCTGCCGCTAACACCGATCCTACCGTGTCTTTCTTCCTCACCTTCACGGGCTTCACACTCTCGCTGGCCGAAGATATCTCCTGGGCATCTTCCTTCTTGACCGTTGGCTCGGGTCTCTTCTTGAGGATACTCTTTGGGGCGGCTCCTCCAGGCAGAGGAGCGAAAGTCACTGCTGCCCGGGCTGGAGCTGTCATAGACCTTGCACTCAGCAATCTCTTCCGAAGTTCCTCCAGCTTCTGCTTCCCTAGATCCTCTGCTGCTGCCACTGGAGCAACTGCCTTTGCCGATGTGGCCGGAGGTGGTCCTGGCTCCTTCAGTCCTTCGAGGAACTTGATCATCTCCTTGCGCTTCCTGGCATCCATGTAGGGCTCGTTGAACTCCCCTGGAGGCCAGTAGTCGAAGGCTGAGATGTGGAAGGCTGCTCCGGCATTGCAATCTGCTTCCTTGCACAGATGAGCTCGTCCCTTTTTCCGGTGGAAGAACTGGACAGCTTCCTGTTTTCTGCCTTCCTCCGTGGACCCAAGCACTTTCACGGTGAGCCATGGTCCTGAAACCGCTGGCTCTATCCCAGTGACCAGCAGGGCTACCAGCCCTGCGCGGTCTTCTGGTCCGCTCCCTTGGTCCTCCACGACTATCACGCTCCCAAGGGGCAAGTCTGCCTTTTCCCACACGGGATCCAAGATTCCAACAACCTGCTCTCGATGGGTAGGAAAGCCAGCACCTCCCAAAGGTGCATCGGCGAACACCTGATCTGCTTCCAAGTTTTGTTGATCCCCTTCTAGCAAGGGGCTGGGCGAAGGAAGACATTCCTCCGCTCCAGGGTCTGCCATTCTAACGCTTGAGTTGTCTCAATCCCGTCTTCTGGGATCGAGCACTGACTTCTGCCTCCTCTGCGCTGAGCTTTCGGTGCTGCCTCAGGCCTGGGTTCTCCACCAGCCTGTACTTCCTCTGATGCTTCACTCCTGCACGGCGAGTGCTCTTCCTTTTCCTCTTCTTCTCTTCTGGTCCACGAGGCGATCGACTTGGCTCACGTTTGACTGGGGTCAACTTCGCCGCTTCCACAGGCCTCGATGGAGCTGATTTTGACCTGGCACACAGGGTCTTGTCCTGGGGGCTCTCCGTCTCGTCGCTGTACTCTTCCTCTTCGGACTGCTCCTCGTCGCAAGGATGCGGTGGAGTCCTCGGAGCCTCCTTTCCCAGCTCTTCCCTAGAGGGAGCTCGGGGTGGAGGTGGAGGAGGTGCAACCGCCTTGGCCACCGATTTGTCCCGTGCGCTGGCTGACGCACTGATGGACTGTGCAACCTGGTCAAGCTGCTTGACGTGCTTGAGTTGCCGCGCACCTTGCAGGAGGATCTCCTCAGCAAGGGATCGGTGGGTTGAACTCCACCAGCGGCTCCTCAGCGACGCCTGGGAGCTTTCTAGTGCAATGCACCCCGTGCACCAGCTATCGTCCGCCGCCGATATGCCCTGACGGCACTTGTTACACACAGGCGGCATTCACCTTAAGCCTAAAGGGCTACCAGAGCTGAAGTGAAAAACCCCTTCATCCTATGGTCCTAAAATTCGGTGCGAATCCATATGATGTAGAACGATATAGATTGACTAACATCTTATCATTGAATGTCAACTTAAATGTTAATACGTTAAATACGTGCACTGTAGTAATCCAACACCCATTTGCACCCAAGAGTATCTTTGGATTTGTTTGAAGGAAACCGATTGAAAAGTTTGTGTGGGGCTTGTACGTAGCAAGGTTGTTTCAGAATGCTCTCGGTTCCGAACCATAACAGCTCGTTCCAGCGGCTTCAAGGCAAGATACAACAGAATCACTGCACAAATGGATTGTGGAACTTCACGTTCTCAAGTTCAAAAGATATATTTCTTTTCGACAGCTTTCAACCCTGATGCGCCTGCTGCGAATTAAGTTCTGTGGCTAACCCATGGACACCCGTCCACTTTATGGAGGGTCAAAGTCCAAGGCTGAAGCCAAAATCTATGGCAGTTCTCTCCTTGACGGCAAAATTGAGGACAAGGAACTTGGAGAGATGGAAGAGTGACCTGCACTCAAATCACTGTTTTCCATTCGAACTCCCTTGTTGCCTTCTACAAAATCGAAAATTGTTATGGGGGAACCAGTATCTTTGCTCAGCGATTCTTGTCGATCACTATTGGCATTTCCATCCCAACCAGTACAGTGAAAGTGGTTGCTGGGTTTTGGTTCCCAAGCAATCAGCAAGATTTCAGGCAGGAACTCATTTGAAGGTGGCTGAAGTCACCCAAATCAAATTGCACAAGGATACAACCACGCGTACCAATGCAATTTGGGGAGAGTGGACTTGATGTTCCTGCTTCAGATTGGTTTCAAATGAAGTTTTCAATATTTTTCAATTGTGTCAATGAAAAATGTTTTACGCAATCTGTCCGCAGCCTTGCATCGATGTCAGCGCAAATTTCCGACGTCTTCCACGCGTTGCAAGCGCCTAAAAAGTTTTCCACTGCGGACTCCAAGTGGCTGCGGCATCACATTTGTTTCACCAAATTATGCCAATTTTGCATCAACCGCCATCGCCTGACGATCGGAAGCTTGCAAGACCGACTTTTCAATTTCCTTCAGCTGCTGCCTGGCAAGCGCCGCCAATGCCAAAGGATGCACATGACAACAGAAGCTTCTGATTTCTGTTTGAAGCTGTTTGCCTTCTCATTTCGGGTAACGCAAAACGAAGTTTGTCGTGTGCTTGAGATTTTTTCACTCTCCAGCGCCGGAGCTGTGAACTCCTGGCGACACGCATACAAAACACGTTTTCAAAAACTCCAACCGAAGCTGAAAAGCAAAAGTCACGAAAGCATACGAAAGTGGGGAGGGGAAAATAGGGGAAAATAGGGGGAGAGGTGTCTGCGTTTCCAACGCTGCATTTCCTGTCCTTTCTTCTTCCAACGGCAAATCTGTGATGTCCAGCGGCAATTTCAGACCTCGCGCCAAATGTCGCTGATTCCTTTCAAGCCATCATGAAATACTAGGCTATTGAAACTCAAGCTGGCCAACATGATCAAAAGATATCACAAGGGCATACAAGGGCAGTCCGCAGACTTTTCCATCAGGCAATTCTCGTCGAGAATGCGCAGCACACAAAATATTTGCCACACATGACATAATTATCCAACTTCCATTGTGCATCCTCCCAATCCAGCTCCTGGACCCCTGGCACAACGGCAAGACAAGTGCGTTCGCAGGCTGATTTCCCCGCCACCGTGACGTTGTAAGCAGGCGCGCTCCACGTGCCACACACCCCGGGAAATGTCCAAACTGCCCACATTCCTTTGCCTTTGGACACATTTTGATCTTTGAAAGATCCATGTTTCATGCAGCAAGATTTCCAATCTTGCAACATCTGAGATGCTCTGAGGCCTTTCTTTTCACAAATTCTGTAAGTCGAGCTCTCACGACAACTTTGCCTTCGTTAAAACTGCGGTTCGCAGCATTTGGCTTGCGACTTCTTTATTTTTGCGAGGTGCTATTGATGACGTGCAGTCACATCAAGTGACCACTTAGCAATGTGGAATTTCTGCATAACCAAAAAGTCTACCGTAGACTCTTAGAATTTTCCCTTGCTTCTGCGTAAGCATTAGCATTTCTTTGCCATGTTCCGCCAGCACCGAGAATTTGATTGTCGTATGTTCTGTCGTAATAGTTTCTACAGGCCTGTGAAAGCGATGAAAAAAATGAAAGATCTTAAATATTTTTAAAATGCAAGATCTTAAATGAAGGATGGCATGGCATGCAGCATGCTCTCTGAACTCTGCAAGCTCTGGAGTCACAGAGCCGCCGGCTCTCTTCCAAGAGATGTGCCATGTAGACATCATGAGACTGAAACCTCAGACCATCTCAGACCCCGAACATCTTCCCATCTCTTCCCATCTCTTCCCATCTTTTTCTGTTTCAAATTGAAGATGATGCAGCAAAATGATTTGCAGAAGAATGAAATGGGACAGGATTATCAGGATTGTTTGCTGATATTCTTGTCGACGAAACACATTGACCACACATATCTTCAGAAACAGCTGGCACCTCGTAGGAATCGCATCACAACTCACAAATGATGGCAATTCAGAAGAAGCAGCTTTAAGGTGTCAGGAAAGAAAGCCCGGCAAACAGCTCAAAGTGTCTAAGCATCCACTATCATCCACTACTAGGCCCCTGTACAGTTGTACAGTATATGATGTCGAGATTGACACCCCATACCCATCCATACCCACCATTTCGCCAAAGCAAGGGCCACAAGGAGTCGCTGAGAGAACCCACTTGGATTGGAAAGCCATACTTCTTGTCTTTGCTGAAAGATCTGCTTGTCGAACCTCTCGAGCAAGCCTGTAGCTCAGCACCGTGCTACCATGACCGTTTTTGTTCAGAGGCTTGGTACATCCCTTCGTCATCATTCGTCCAGTGGATCCAGCGTCTCGGGTTCCAACTTGCTGAGAGCCTCCGCAGTCTCAGGCTCATCAGTGTCCTCAGCATGGAGCAACATCCACATCAAGGTGGCCAAACCTGAAACATCTCAAAGTAGCACATAGCGAAGTTGCGCAGTGAGTCACTCAGTCGCGCTCTAGTCTGTATTCACGCTGCTTGTCACCTGCACTCAGACACCACAACACTGGCAATGCCAGTGTGCCAGTGTGCACTTCCGCATGGCTTCGCAACTGAAAGCAAAGAAACACAAGAGACATACAGAAACTTACAAAGAAACACGAAGAGATCCATGGTGAGAAACATAGTCTGAGACTGTGATCGAAACAGCACAAGCCTCACAGCTTCACAGCCTCGCTGACTGCTTCGTGCCTTGGCCGAACACTCCACGCGCTCCTCTTTCAGTGCCTGCCCCGTGCCCTGAGGGAAGATGTGTCGAGAGACTCGAGAAATGTCTCGAGTCGTCTGTCGAGCCTTCGTCCTCTTCTTCCTCTTCGATCACATCGGAATCAAGGAGAGCTTTACGGCAGGACCCTAACGCCTCACAGGATATGGATGGATATGGCAGATTCTGTGGATTTCTGAGGTGATTTCTGTAGATTTGTTGATGCAGGAAATGAAGCTGTGGGCATTGCTCCAAAGAAAAGATGCCAAAGGTGCACAGCCTGCCGCTCTGCCTCTTTGTCTTTCTGACGGCCTTGCAGGTCAAAAGCTTCGGTGTGTTTCTCACATCACTGGAGGGCCAGGGGGTAGACGAAAGCCAAGGGATTGAACGGTGGGTGCAGAACGATCAACATGATTTGTTTGAAGGCTTATGCTCATGAACGTAGAGATCAAAGGAGAATGATGATGATGATGATGATGATGATGATGATGATGATGATGATGATGATGATGATGATGATGATGATGATGACGACGACGACGACGAACATGATATTTATATATTGTTCCACCATCATGCATGATCCAAGGCCGACTGAAAGGAGGGACCGAAGGCAAGATCGAACTTGAACCCAACCTTGATTGCAAGGCAACTGTACAGGTGGTCATGGCAAGTCAATGATGATAAGGAAAATGTAGAAAAATGACAAATGAATGATTGTGGATGATGAAGGTGAAGATGGACAGTGCTGGAGGATGCAAAGGACAAGGCTGATGTCGATAAGGACCCCACCACTACCACCACCGCATAACCACCACCAGGTTATTGATGCGATGAACACCCGCAAACCGCGCAGCTGGCCGGGGGAATCGAACCTCGTGCCAGGGAGGAGAAGGGGGGAAGGATACAGGATACCCGTGATCACGTGATTGGGACCGGTTATATATCATTGCTACTTGCAGTAAAGCAAAAGTTGAGCCGCACTTGTTTTCTACATCAAGAGCTTCTGAATTTCTTTTGGATACACAACTTCGTCCAGACTTAAGCCCGCTGGTGGAGCTGTTGGGATTTGCTGCCTGGAGGCTGCTGCGATATCGGAAGCCGCAAGTCGGCCTTTTCCAACTTCAACCAAGGCACCAACGATTCGTCGCACCATTTTGTAGAGAAAGCGATCAGAAGACGCCGAAATTGAAACGTTCTTCATGTCGTCAATCTTCAATTCCAGCTGCACAGTTTTCGTAACAGGTCCATGATATTCTGGTTCATTCTCGCCTGTTGTGAAAGCAGTGTAGTCCATGAACTTGTTGTGAAGCGCATTGATTGCCGTCTGCATTGCATGAAGATCAAGTTCTCCACAAGTCCAACACTGCCTCGCTTCAAAGGGCATCACGAATTCTGTTGACAACCGATACGAATATTTCTTCTTTTCAGAGCTCAAGCGAGAGTGAAAGCTGGCTGGAGCTTCACCAAGTTTCACAGCAAAGATTGCAGGCGGAAGGGTCAAACGAAGCCGGCGTAGCAGAGTTTCATTGTCCAGCCTGCCTTCCCTCCCATCTAAGACCTCTGGGGCATCAAAGTGGCAAACCTGACCTTATCTCACAATCTGTCTCTGAATGTTTGAATATGCCTTGAGTCAAAGGATACATGCTACCTCGCATATGCTGCTTAGTAAATGCTGCACTGGATTGAAAAAAATATCTACTGGATTTTCCAAAATATCAAAAGTCAGCTGAGCGTCCTCTGGCATGAACACCGCTGTCGGTGCGAGATGCTCCCACAGTTTTTACCTCCACTCGAAATACCAAAGACAACGCTTTTTCAACCTCCCCCTGCAGAGTGCGCACGCCCTGAGGGGTCGCGAATGCAAAATGCTCTAAAAATGAGGACATGTTCATATATATATATATATATATGATATATGTCTCAAGCATCTCTGCAACAAATCGATATGACAACACTTTTGTGTAAATTCTCAGATCTTTACAGATTGACCAGGTCGCCTGATCCCCCTACTGCCTTCTCGCGCCTCAGATTGCTTCTGCCAGCCAGCGAAATCGGTGCCATCATATGCCAAAACCAAATACCAAGGCTTCAGAGGTGTCACAGGGAGCCTTTGGGGCGAGCTTCGCTCCTTTCCTTTGGATTTTGCCCTCCCTCCGTTTGCTTCTGTGGATACTGTTGACATCCCTCCCTCTGTCAGCTTTGCAAGTCCAATCCAACAAACAAGTCTCGACCAGCTGCAGCTCACTGCAAAGGAGTCTGGTCCCCAATCCAAACATCTGCAGAACTTGTTGCATAAGGTCTGCCCATGCCCCATTGCAAGTAGGAATAGGGTGCCAGGGACTGTGAGTTTCTTGCACGGTGGGTAAGCCTTAACATGACAGAATCATGCAGAATACGCCATCTTTTGTACTGTCGATGGAAGATATGACACAAGAGCACGACCCATTAGTCTTTGGGACCTCAACTAACTACATCATTCGCGGCTCCATGGTTGAACAGGGCGAACTTCAGTTTCAGTCTTATGACATTTTCGAATGCACGACTGTTTGCTTCACGTTTGGTTCTTGACACTACATGCAACCGAATCAAAGATATATACGGCTCGGAGTGAGGGAAGGCAAAAGCAGCTCTAGCTGTTCTATTCAGATGGTTCAGCGATGCAAATCCCAATTGAGGCCAGGACGCAAAGTTACTTTCCTGCTCACTAAATCTTTGAGCAAATCGCTGCCGGTCGAAACCTGCATTGCAACCAGTGCCTATGACGTCCTTTGAATATGTACAATGTCAAGGCAGCAAACAGTTTGATCTGAAAAGCCGGCCTTGGAAGCTACGTGTTTCATCTCATGTCAACAGCTTGCCTTTAGCAGAGCTGTCTAACAGCCTGCAGCCTAAAGCGTCTATACGAGGCTCTGATCTTTGAAGTTGTGTAAGTTGTGTGCGTGTGAGTTGTGCAACCTTACTACGGTTGAAACATGCTGAAACTATATAGTAGTTGCTGGTCAAGCGTAGAATGTTCACATAGTAAACTCAAGTGTGAAACGGCGCAGTGGTGTGAATCATCTAGTTTCAATCCAAATCAACCCTTGGCATTGAGTGAGACAAGGGGCTGGCCAAATGTATAATTTAGAATCTTGTGTGGTCTCTGTGCCTGTTCATGCAAATTGCATCAAATTGTGACAAACTTGATTTTTTGTTCTTGATGCAAAGGCTATATAAAGTGTAGAGGAACGATGAAAGTGGCAGCAACCAACGCTGGCGCAAAGCACAAATCTGATTGCAGTTCCCAAAGAAGGGTTACTGAATGTTACTGACATTCCACTCTCGTCCCAAAGCATGCACCATTTTTCACTTCGCTGGAGTGCAGTGCTTTGCATTCAATCGTTGGAGGAGAAGTTGCGCTGCATCGCCACAGGGCCAGGTGTGCACACAGCACATGTGGCACACAGCCAGTTCCATGGTCCGGTGGCCAATGCACCACTCACTTTGTCATTTGCGGATCTTGCAGCTGGCTCTCATTCTCAACGCTAGCGCTAGCAATTTTCAAGCCGAAGGTGAACCTCAGTACTGTCACTCTTTCTTGCTCCTTGGGAAGGATTTTGCTCACAAGTCCAGAATCTAAAATTAATCAAACAACCAACTTTTACACTGAGACAAGCACTGCTGCAACTTGGCAGCAAAGTCCATGTCGATCCTTGGCAATCTTTACAAGTTACAAGTTAATATTCACATTTTACTGTAGTTGACATTGGTAGATCACGAAACAGAAAGGGTTCTGAAATTTGTCATGCAAATGTCGTGGCTAAGCCAGGTACAATTGCGACGAAGAACTGTGAATTGCCTCCTGGTGTACCCACTAAAGAACTTCCCTAATAGGCTATCACAAAGGCTCCATGTGCATTCTTTCCATATTGAAAAGTGCGAACATACTGAAGGTGGACTGCTTCAAAATACTGGCGCAGCAAACTAGCTTCGGGATTCTGCAATATTGCAACCAGAAAGCAGGACTAGGCATAGATTTGACAAGCTCCTCCTCTTGCCTTAGTCACATGAACTCGCAGGGATCGCCATCCGTCAGCATTACTGCTCACCATTACTGCTCAAGCTGACTCAAACTCGGCACAAACGTCAGTACTTGCCAAACTGGAACAGAGGAGAGACGAGGGGGTTGAAAGAGGAGGGTAGAGCGAGGAGAGAGGAGGGAGGGAGGGAGGAGGGAAGAGCTAGGAGGAAGGAGGGAAGGAGGGAGGAGGGAGGAAGAGGAGAGAGGAGGGAAGAGCTAGGAGGGAAGGAGGGAAGGAGGGAAGGAGGGAGGGAGGGAGGGAGGAGGGCGGAGAGAGGAGAAGGCCGAGGAGAAGGCTGAAGGAAAGAGCGAGTTCCCCACCAGGTGGAATATTGGCTGCTGCTGTTGCTCATTCCGGCATTCCCTTTCGGGAAGCGCGTGGCAGGTCAGAAATAAAAATCGAAAAAGGGCCCAGAGAGATTGACCCAATTTGAAGGCACCACTAGTGTTTGGGATCGTTTTTAAGCCGAAAACAACGTCCCTCGCTTGCCCCTGAGAGTTTTGGCTAGTCGCATCTAGTGACTGCAGTCCGCGTTCGTTCTTGCTCTCAACTTTTTGCAAATCCTCGGCAGATAAATACTTGCCAACTTGCTGGCGACACTTTTTGGCCTTCGAGATGCAGCTTCGAACTTTGCTACCTGCAAATAGGTTCTGGCATCCAGATACATCCAGTATGAAGGAGACAAATTTAAGCATATACTTGTTGCAATCTTGTTGCCAAAATGTTGGACCCAAACAGAGCCTCACGCGTTCAGGATGCTGTTTTGACAAATTGTTTTCACTATTGCCATCTTGTGATCTTTTAATATCATTGATGATATCATACATCATGATCTAAAAAATTGTGGCACCCTGCTTCAACTGCAAGGGTCATCCATTGCGGGACGCCAGTAGATACGCAGTTTCATTGTCAACCCCGTCGAGTTCAAGACATTCCCACCCACCCACACACACACACAAAAAAAAAAATTACACCGGCATAGACCCCAGATAGAACATGTATGGACAACAAGGTTGGGGTAGGGAATCAAGTAGGTTCTAATGTTTGATCAAAAATTGTCGTCAATGATTTCGATGAAAATGTCAAATACCATGCTCTCAAGTCTGAAGGCATCTTCTGAATCTTGACCTGAAATTTTCCGATTTCCATTTCTTTTTGGAATAGAACTCTTCTTTCTCCTTGGAATGGAACTCTTCTTTCTCCTTGCAATAGAACTCTTCTTTCTCCTTGGAATGGAATTCTTCTTTGACCTTGGAATAAAACTCTTGCTCCTCTTGGACTAGAACTCTTCTTTCTCTTTGGAATAGAACTCTTCTTTCTCCTTCCAATAGAACTCTTCTTTCTCCTTGGAATGGAACT
>VSDK01016649.1:79066-105878 GCA_009767595.1 Symbiodinium kawagutii
TCCCGGAACCGCTTCTCCTCACTGCACATTGAAACATCTCCAGACTCACTACCGACCAACGCCAAGGCTGCACCTTCAAAGCCACACGTCGCCACCTCTTCACAAGCAATGGTAGGACTTGGACCGACGAACAAAGGACCTTTCAAGTTCAACTCGTCAGTGCAAGGACCATCTCACACCAAATGATGAAGATTTGAGTCATTTCAAAACAATGAGGCATGTCACAATTCGCCTTGAACAAGGCCCCTCGATGTTTTTTTCATGTTCACTGTTCACTATGCTATATTTTTCAAATAAGACTTTTGTGACATATTTTTCAAACGTGATTTCTTTGTTTTCCCTTTTCCTTTTCAAATCTTGAGGCGCCTCAGCAGCCTTTGCACGAATTGCCTCTTCTTTATCCAGGACCGTAGAGTTGTTATCCTGAAGAAAACTATGAGTTGCCCAGGAAACAGGAAGAAACCCTGGGGCAGTCTTCTTAAATCTTCAAACTTGTCGCATTGTCTCTGGCCTCGACTTTTCTTTGCATATCCTGCCGAAATGACAAATCTCAGATTCCAAAAGCCATTGCACCTGTCCTTTCAGACTTCCTTGTGCTTAATTTCTTGTGCTAATACGATGCTTTCGCAAATGAAAATTGTGCCGCCTGCCATTGCCTGTTTCTCTCGCTTCGAGAGGCAAGGGATCCTCGGAGTCGAAAAAGTTGCCCCAATGCATGCTCCTGCCACACATATCATGATATATCTATACATTCTTATATGTATGTATATACATACTTGTACCTGTGTATATATATATATATATATAGCATATCATTATAGGTGTATATATATATATATATGTGTGTACATGTACGCGTATATCATTGAACATATGTGTTTGAAATACATATATCATGCATATGATGGATAACGGTTCTCGTATGTGCACAATCCATATATAATGTGTGCGGTACAAATTGTATTGGCATGTATCAGATTGTATTAGCCTATAATCAAATAAGGTAATGAAGTGTGCTGGACTTCTCAGCGTCTGGCCAACCCTCCAAGCCACCATTGTTCTGCGGCGAAGGATTTGCGCAGAGTAGAGCACCCAGGATGCAGCTACCTGCGCAACAACTCGCCTGCCACAATTTAAATATGGCAGGGGTAGGCGCTGGGGTATATTTCTATGCCCCAGCACTCCTCTTGAGAAGTCTGTTGCGCTTCCAAAAGTGCGTGATGCTTTTGAACCTGAAACTGATTGCAGTAGACAGCACGGCCCAAGCTAAGTTGACCCCCCGAAGCTCAACGAACAGAACTAAGCTCCAAACAAACAAATCCTCAGGTTGACACAACAGGTTGGCGGCGAAGCTACATGAAGCTGCCAAACAAAAAACCCTAGACCAACCGAGCGCACAAAGGGAATGAAAAAACAAAAGATGGATAAAAGATACGTATTGAAACTTATTGAAATATATTGAATTTGTATTAAAATTTGTATTAAAAGGTACTGATGGAGGTTTTGAACGCTTGGAAGTCACAACGTACCCCGTCCTCGAGACTTTGCCGCTTGATCGACAGCATTGCCAATGAATTTTGGGCAGCCTCTGTTGGATTGCTGGATGGGCCTGGGATGGCCTGGGTACATGCATCTGTTACCTAGGACGGCGTAGTGCATGCATGTATGCATGCATCTGTTTATGTATGCACGCGCATGTAGGCATGAACCAGCATGTACATGCACGTACTGCTACATTGATACTCATGTATTTGATGCTCGTATGTATTGATATGTCGCTGGTATGTACTGGCATTTCTGCCTTGGACGGCAACATGCAGAATGATGTAAAAATTTTAGTAAAATGCACATGTTGACCTGGGCGACATCTTGACCATGTGCAGCGTCTACGCTTTCGACAGTCGACGTCAAGACCAGAGTGTGTCTAGGCATGCTGGATATGTACATTTCACACATAATACACTTGTAATATATCATATTGCTCTTGAGTGCTGGAAAAAATCATAGACAGTGATGCCTTGAAGCCTTGACAAAAGCCTTGACAAACCTGGCATATTTCGGCATCTTTAGGCATCTATTTATATAATATCTACCTATATATATATATATACATATGCGGACAGATAGACAGATAGATAGATAGATAGATAGGTAGGTAGATAGATAGATAGGTAGATAGATAGATAGATAGACAGAGAGACAGATAGATAGATAGATAGGTAGATAGATAGATAAGTAGGTAGATAGATAGATAGATAGGTAGATAGATAGATAGATAGACAGACAGACAGATAGATAGGTAGATAGATAGATAGGTAGGTAGATAGATAGAACATAGGTAGATAGATAGATAGATAGGTAGATAGATAGATAGACAGACAGACAGACAGATAGATAGGTAGATAGATAGATAGGTAGGTAGATAGATAGATAGGTAGATAGATAAATAGATAGATAGACAGACAGACAGACAGATAGATAGATAGGTAGATAGATAGATAGGTAGATAGATAGATAGACAGACAGACAGATAGATAGGTAGATAGATAGATAGGTAGGTAGATAGATAGATAGATAGGTAGATAGACAGACAGACAGACAGACAGATAGATAGATAGGTAGATAGATAGATAGGTAGATAGATAGGTAGGTAGATAGATAGATAGGTAGATAGATAAATAGACAGACAGATAGATAGGTAGGTAGGTAGATAGATAGGTAGATAGATAGATATATCTATATATGCATATATCTATGTCTATATACACATCTCTACCCCACTGGAAGTGACACACTGCGTCCTGCCGAGGCCTCAAGCTGCTCGAAGATACTGTGCCTGGATGGGTGTCCATTCCTTGACAAACGTTTCAAGGCCTTGGCGGAAACGAAAAACGATGTTTCAAGGCTTGAAATATTTCATACTTATGTATTTGATGATTTTTGCCTCGGCAAATATATATATATATATATATGTATACATGTATATATTTATTTATATATATATATATGTATACATGTATATATATATATTAACATGAAATGTAAAATGTAATGTTAATAAACGGTGTATATCATATCTACTGTAATTGTTTTTTTGGAGAGCTGCTCAATAAATTGCTGAAATGCTACGATTCCCGGCGGCGTGCTGCATTCTGCAAGAGATTCGAGAAAGACCGGAGGCGCAGACCTCAACTGTCCATATTTTAGAGCGGTATCTTGCGCAGGCAGTGATGACAACAAAAATAAGCACGGGGCTAAAGCTCCCAAGGCCTTGATTACTTGATTACATTTACAGCAAATCGTCCCAATATCTTCAGTTCACAGAAAGTCAACTCTTGGTTGCCCACGATTTTGGCTCTGCGGCCGTTTCCTCGAGCTGCAAATAGTTTTTGCTTCCAACACTCCACCAAAGTGATCTGCAGTACTGGCCTTCAGCTTCAGCTAGACTCAAGTGCAGTCCTTGGTGAAAGGATCTAGTCCTCTTGCTGATTCGAAGCTTTGGGAAGCACATCAGTACCGTAGAACATCATTGCTGCATATAATTGAAACATTACCGGTGTCAAGCATTTTTTGAGATGTGCTGAGTTTCTGATGTCCTTCTGCTTTTGGCAAAATAAACATGAGTTTCGCATGATATCATGTGATCACCTTTTGTGAAGCTCACCTCTCGTGGCCAGGGTAATAGTCCCGCGTTTCAAAATAATTGATGGGAAAAGGGGTACTGTGCGGGCTGCCTTCTAGAGCTTGGTGGATAGGGTCCTGTGGGACCATCTTTCGATTGTTGAAGCGTTGGCAAATGCTATGGCAATGATCATTGACGAAGGTTGGGTTGGGGGGGGGTTGTAGGATGATTTGAGGTGATGCGGGCATGCCGAGATTCGCTTACATAAAACGTGGTTCTTCATTGCATCTATGTAGATCGGACTAGGGAGCTGCCTAGGTTTTGGGTGGATGGAGCTGGCTGTCTTTGCTCTTGTTAAATAAGGACTGTGTCAAGTTTCATTCCTGCAGAGCTCTGTTCATCTAAACAGTTTTGAAAGCAGTCATAACGTGTTGTGATACGTGTGCTTAGACTCGACATTGAGCGAGCAGGTCCAAGCGTTGCATGCTCGCGCAATCGGAGGCCGCTGTATAAACTCCGCGTGTTTGATCTTGGTAACACTGAACATCACAACTTGGTAGAATTTTCAGTTTTCAAACGAGTTGAGCTTCGTGTTGAGGCCCCTGATATGTTTGGCTTGTCATCGACAGGTCGTAGGCGTCTGACTCTGAACTTCTTGCAATGACTTGCGCCTGAACCACAATCTGGGTACAGAATTCCACTTCTTCAATCCAAAGCACAAAAACGTTCAAGAGGCAATCTCAATAAGCTGGCTGTCCGCAATCCAAATGCCTCTCAAACAAGCTCTTGCTAACGGAGCTCCAAATCCAGATACTCAAAGTTGTACGTAACCTTGGCAGTTTGGAGAAGCTAGATAGCGTCAAGCATTTTAAGAAACTGAACTGGCTGAAATTTGGGTTGCACTTCACTAAGTTGGCCGCAGGTTCCATTTGCGTGCATCCTGAAAATATGCTTGGAAACCCTCTTAGCTACTAGCGTGGCTGAGTTTCTGCATATCCCAGTCTTGCCTAAGCTACTCTTTGAGGCAGACATCATAAGACAGCTACTCTTTGCCTGACTCAAAGAGCTCCACCGGAGATCTGCGGACCTCCTTGAGGAGATGCTAAAGGAAAAAGATGGAAAAAGATGGAAAAAGATGGAAAAAAAAAACAAACAAGTACAAAAAATCTCAAAGTATGCTAAGTATGCAGTATGCCCATGCAACTTGAATTGAGTAAAGCATAGCAAAGCATGGTCAAGCAGAGTAAAGGCAATTTATGGTAATTGAATGTAATCTATGGTAATTTATGTCTTTTTTGATATATTTCTTTTCATATTTTTTTTCATTTTCACCCTTTTTACGGATGCCTTTTGGAGCTCAAGTGTTCTCTCCTCGGACTGGAAACCAATGCCTCTTGGGCCTGGCACATGGAGGTTCTACGGCGTGTTGCAGCGTGTTGTGGTGCCGGCGTCGGCCTGAGACTCTGCAAACTGCCAGGTGTCAACTCTAAGCCTCGGCAAGGAAAGCAAAGCAACGATTTAGAAACGGTATGACATTCAAATATTTACTTATCATTACTTATCTATGTTCAAATGCTGGAAATGTGATTTCATCGGAATCTGATACTTGTAGAGGAGAGATCCGAGAGGACAGGAGAGCAGGGAGGAGAGAGGGTAGGAAAGGAGAGAAGGGATGGGGGCAGAAGATAGGAGAAAGAAGGTAATGGAGGGGAAGGAAAGAAAAGAGAAGAGAGTGAGTAGACTGAGAGTAGTAGATCTAGGTGCATGGGTTGACTTGGAACTAGACAGAGGCAGAGGACCGGAGGGAAAGGTGGAGAGGGAGAGAAAAAAAAATGGTAGAAGAAACATATGAAAAGAAAGGGCAAAGACAGGAAGGAAAGGGAAAGGGAGGAGGGGGAAAGAGAGAGAGAGAGAGACAGGGAGATAGATAGATAGACAGACAGACAGACAGACAGACAGACAGACAGACAGATAGATAGATAGATAGATAATGAGGGAAGAAAAACAAATCAAAACTAGTAGGAAAAACAAAAAATGCGAGAAAGCATAGAAACTATGGAAAAGGGAGAAACACGAGGAAGTAGAATAAAAAGAAACCAGAGAAAGTAGAATGAAAAGAAACCAGAGAAAGTAGAATAAAAAGAAACAAGAGAAAGGACAGAGGAGGAGTGGACCGCGAATTCTGGGAAGCAAGATAATCTTTGCGGTCTGCACCCCTATGTTCCCCCATCATCCCCATGCATTCAGCGTGAAGTTGCAGCATTTAGCGTGAAGTTGCAGCATGTTGGTCGACTTTGGGTAAGCTGTCGATTCAGCAGGCAACCTTTTAACTCATGCTACAGGCGATTAAGTTTCCTATTTTAAACTTCTGCCGCTCATCTTGTGCTGGGGTTACTTAGTTTACTTCTGAACGAAATTGAAACGGTGAGCTCACGATGCTCAAGTACTGGCATTTTTCCATCAGCAAACTCATATTTGTCACGGCGTCATCTTTGTGTCCTCTGCAGCCCTGGCCTCCCAGTGACGAGTTTGTCTCGTGCTTCGTCAGCTTGAGCCGCCATCTGACTGAAGATGTACAAACATCTGAAGATGTCCAGAAGCTCTTAGCATCCGATGTGTGAAATCTTTGAAAATGTTTGGATTGAAATATCTATTGATTTACGCTGATTTACATCGATGTGTTTGATGTTGTTATCATCTATCGCTGCTTCAAGTTTTGAAGTATATGTGGACAACCCCGATCTGATCTAGGCGGACTCATCTTATTCACCACCTTCTTAACATTTGCAATAGTGAGCCCGCATCCTTTTTGATCCAAAAGACACAGCATACGAGAAGATGCAAGCACTGCTTCAACATGCTTCAAAATGCTTCAAATAATTGCTCAGATCATGAACTCATCTCAGAGAAGTCCACAGAGACCGTACGCAATTCCAGGCATTAAGGCAGCACTGATTTTTGATGCTCAGGCATCTCATCGCTTTCCTTCAAAGGATCGGACTCCTGAGAACAAAAATAGCAGCAGTGGCAGCAGCATCAAACAACCGTTCAGAGATGGTCAGAAGTCAGAGATAGTCAGAAGTCAGAGCAATGGGATACTGTGGCTCTGCTCCCCCGCAGCCGCTCCTTGGGAGTGTCTAGAGCTTCAACTGCATGGCCTTCTAACAGTTTTGCATCTTCTCGTAGCCTTCGGATCACTTTGGGAGTTGCTTTTCAACACCGAAAAAAAAAGGGAAGTTCATGGCATGGAAGTTCTGGAAATGCTTGCGAAATTGAGACTGCTGAGATCTTTGCTGGGACTCTTCCTTGAAAACGTTCACCATTTCCTTGGCCAAGCAATGTCAAGCAGTTGATCAAGCAGTTAACTCAGTTGACTTCAGAAATCAACGAAACCAACGGTACTTCCACCGTCAAAGGCCATTGAGGCCATTGAAGCTATTGAGGCCACTGCCCGTTCCTGGAACTTCTCCTGAAACCGGTCATGCCCAGCCTGCAGTGGAGACAGAAAACATTTGAATCATTTGAAGGACTTAGTAGGGACAAGTAAACAAAGTTTAAACAGATTCTGTAACGGAATGGTTCTTCATTTTACAAAATTCTTCATATTTCATTGATTCTGGAAGTTAACAAAAGAGGCTGAAACTGCTATTGCATTGGGGCCGCAACAGTAACACACTACGCACTCAGCCCAAGGCCCACAAAATCTCTCCATCGTTTCTGATCTGCAGCAAGTTACATGGGTCAGTGCATAGCGTCAGGTCACAAACGAGCCAAGTTTCGTACGACCATGGTGTGAGCTCTACCATCATTGTGAATTTGCCTCGTAGTGTGCCAGGTGGACTACATGAGATGCACGCACATGACACCACTTTGGAGATCTTGGAAAGAAGAGATGCGAAGAGATATGAGCTCAGAACATCTTCTGAAAGAATCCCCTTGCCCAGGTCGTGCATGATAGAATGTGGACCTGAAGACTTGAGAAAATATGTGAAGAATGATAGGATGAGACTGGGACTTCAAAAATCCTCAAAGCTGGTTGAAGAACTTCAGCTTCAAATTTGTCTGACCTGTGTGTGCTCCTCTTGCTGTAGAAGCTTCATCCAGAGTCCTTGGCGAAGAGCAGTCTTCAAAGGAAGCACCTTCTGCAAACGCAAGCCAACAACCGGGTTCCCTTACGCATACGGTAGCGCCAAAACCATCTGAGGGGCCAAAACCTTGCCACGGTCAAGGCCATCGAATGTCAAAGACCAACAAAAGCAATCAAAAAACGACATACTCATGTCACACACACACACACAAATTCTACTGGCTGTAAAGCAGTACAAGCGTGCACCGTTTGATGTACACACCGGCTGCCGTCAGGTCACCGAGGGAGCAAGCAGCAAATGTACATTTGCATCTCTCCCTGGAAAGGTGCACAGGCTGATACTTTGAAGTTAAATGAAGATTTGTCAAAGTTGTCATTCATTCAACTGTCTTGCCGCCAAAGTCAACTGCGCAGCACACCTTCAGCGCAATTCCCCTCTCTGACAGTAGACGCTCGCAGGCAGACCGAACACCTGGCAAGGTGAGAGATGCCGAGAGCGCGGTGTCTCTACGGATGCCATCGCTACAGCAGAATATGGCGCCCTTCATGCTTCAGAATCCCCTGTTTCAGAAGTTCTTTTGAAAGTGACCTTTCGGCACAACAGGACCTCAACATGGTTTCCAACAAATTGCCACAAAGGCAAGATTTGCCCAACATTGGGCCACTGGCTCCACCATTCGCCAAACATGTGCTGAGACGCGGCCAAGGGTGGGGCCCACTCGCCCCAACATGACTCCAACAAACGCCTAGAACCCATTTTTGCTCTAGAACCCTCTGCTTTTAATGCTTTTTGGAAAGCGACTTTTGGGGCACAACAGGAACGCAACATAAGCCCAACATGTTGGACAGGATGGGCACGATGTGGCGAAGATCGCCCAAGATGGCACCAACAGGCAACACGTGCGCAACATCGGTCCAATACCCCCAACATATGCGAGCCCAACCAACATGGGGTTCAACATGTGACCAAATGCATCCAAATGCCCTTTTTGCCCTCTGGACCTGGCTTTTTACGTTTTCTGGAAAGCGACTTTTCAGCAAGATTGGCAAAACAGGACCCCAATACGAGCCCAACAGAAGTCCAACATGAGGCCAACATGGATGAACCAAATAGGGGGCGCTGGATGACATATAGGCACAGGGGACACAGGACATGGACGTGGGGAACAGATGGGGACCGCTACGTGAAAGTGCGAGGAAGCCAGGGAAAAACCTCAAAGGCTAGGCCTCCTGCCACATTCCTAAGCACCATCTGCATGAGTCAATACAGAAATAGACCATTTATTGGTCCAGAAGTGAAATGGCCTCGGAGATCCAGATCGATATCTGCATGACAATGTATGTATGTAATATATATATATATGCGTGTGTCTAGGGAAACCGATCAGAATTCAGATTTACATGGATGTGTTGTCCGCTGCTGCTGCTGCTGCTGCTGCTGCTGCCGCTGGAGATGGAGATGGAGATGGAACCAGCTGGACATGGAATTGGCTGCATGGAAACGACTAAGCAAAGAACCATGAATGATCCCGTTTCCACATGCAGGGACGAACCCCTTTCCCTGTGTAGAATGTTGACTGTCTTGAAATATGATGGATTGACAAACAATGATGGTGTGTCAGAGGCATTGTTTGCGGATGCTTGCAGTACGCCTCGCTTCTTCAACTCAGAAAATGTCACAAACATACCGTGCCCTCCAACACAACGACTGTTGCCTGGCCTGGCCTAGCCAAGAATCTGCATGCTCGATGTGTTTTCTTCTTGTGATGAGCATCACGACATGCACGCCTTACCCGAACAAAGGCATTTGCTGTTTCACAAAGGGCAAAACTCAGGATCGAAACCAGTGGTAAAGATGGGAAGACAACATTCTGCCTGTGGGAAGACCATCCGGAAGTAGCAAATCCTAGGAAATGAAAAGTGATGAAAATTTGTTGAAGTAAAAGGCCGTGCTGCCTACCCCTTCAGGCTGCAACTACTGCTCTGAAGGAGCTTGGACTGTGCAAGCGACAGGGCAGCTTTGCCTCACAAGCGACTTTTTCACAGATCGGTGCAGCCGTAGGAATATCGAGTGCACTGTCGCCGAGAAGCTGACAAATCTTCGCAGGGCTAGCGGCACCGCACGTCCATAGTATGCTGTGCTCATGCTATGAAGCGAGGTCTTAAGAGTCTTGGGTCTCTGGCACAAGAAACAAATCAAGTGACCAAGTTCCCCATAGTGCTCCCATAGCAACGCCCACCATGTTTAAGCAGAAGGACCTCTTATTGGTGCATGATTATGGTGTGTGTGTGTGTGTATGTGTGTCAAAGTAGCAGCTCAGGTCATTCTTTTTTGAAAGCCTTTGCACCCGAGAAGCATTCCTTCAAGCTCAACGTATGAAGCATTCCTATGCATTTAAAAGCATGCCCAAATCTGTCTGTTTTCAACATGGCATTGCTTCAGGTGCCTGTCTTTTCTATGCAGAAGCATTACAAAGCGATTGCCCGTCAGGAAAATCCTGTGGTGCGTATTGCACCCTCGGACAGCTTGTGAATATTTCTGCCAAGCTGTGAAACCAGCAAATCATCCCGGAAAGCTTTTCAAACACCGCTGGCTGTTTGAATAACAGTTCAAAAGGCTTCTTTATGATTTCTTTTGTCTCCTTTGACACCAAATCCATTGAAGAGGGACGTAGACGATGTGCTGACTCGTGGGTTATGACGACATGCCCAGCTTACGCTCAAGCTGATTCCTGCAACACGTCACAAGAAATCTGATAGGTACGAAAAATACTAAGCATATCTAAGCATCATCAAGCCATGAAGCCAAAGACTTTTCTGCACAGCAAATGTAGCAAAGCATAAGAGTCATCCATTTGCATGCTGTGTATGTGTAAGTAAGACTGTAAGACTTCGCTTTGAACTTTCAGGAGTGATATGGAGTCATGTATTCTTCAGGCGTCCCTCTTTTTAGCGGATCAATGATTCATGATCGGGGTCACAAATGTTTTTTCTTGCGTGGTCGTAGATTCTTGAGGTGCAAGAGTCACTGCTTTTTATGGCGTAGGGGTCATGGCTGCTTTGGAATAGCAGTCATGATATTTTTACGTTCGAACGTCGGGGATTCAAGCGTAGAAAAGGCAACACCACTTGAGACCTCTGTTGTGCTGCTAAGGTTACAGAATTGTGATTGAATTGTGTTGCTTCAAGGCCGAAACAACAACCTGTGTCACCCAGACCGACCACATAGAGCACAACTGCAAGATACTTTGTCAGCTGTATTTCTTCTCAAACAAAAAGCATCACAGAAGAAGAAAGCGAGGTCACAGAATCCCTGAGAGCAAGATAGAGCAAGTCAAACTTGCTAGACACAACAATATACCAGACAATATCCCTCTGACTTCGTGGAATTTGAACAAAAGAAGTCCACTACGAAGTCCTCTGACTCTCATGACTTCGAACCTGCGCGCCCTCACCAACCCTCAACCAACGAGGATACTTGTGCGACCTTCTGCCTACCTTAAGCTCACCTCGACCTCCAGGGAGCCTTTCAATTTCTGAAGTCGTCTTCGGTGCAACAAAGCTCGGCAAAAGGTCAGAACTTCCCGCCAGAAACCCCACTTCTCCTGCAAACGCCTTGAATCGATACCCCAAACTGTACACCCGGAAGAAACCACCCGAGACCAAGACACCAGGCTACACCGCTGTTTCGGCACCGTCCCACCGCGGAGTAACTCATTTCAACTGCAAACAACTCCGCTTTACTGCCCAAGACAAGCATCAGATTCGCGCAAGACTCAGTTGTTGCAAATATGTATCTATGATTATATTATATCTATCCATATATTGTCGGCTTTGTCGAACGACATGGCGCTCATTGACCGTTCGGTTCCATTTATTCCCAGCCTTTTGTGGTCATCCATGGTGCGCTTCTGCCGGTCAATATGCTCGGCTTTCACCGTATCCACATTGCTGTTGCCTTCGTTGCCCTTGGGAACGCCAAATTCATCGGACAAGAAAGGCTTAAGAAAAAGATAGAACAAGTTTGAAGGTTAAGAACATCGAAGAACCATTGGAAAGTTCCAAGGCTTAGCCAAGCTCAGAAAAAAGGTTTGAGCCCATGGCTCGAAGTGGTGGCGGTCTCAAAGTATCCAGATTTGGCGGTGGTTCATTGTGCAAGATCCAGTGCCACAAAGCCTGCGAACAGAATCACTGACGGAAAAACAAAGCAGAAACACTGTTGTTCATGTTGCTCCCAGTTCCAAAATGATGGCTTCAAGTCTTAGAACAACTCCATCAGTCAGGGCAAGAACGATCCTCGCTCTGCATCAGCACCTTGAAAAAGAGTGTGCTGGAGCCCTCTCAATGCAAACATAATGCTGGACATGTTGATGGGCCAATTCAGAGAAAGACCCTGCTGCAATTTTGTTTGCCAATAGCTGGTATTCATGATGATCGTAATCTCCCGTAATCACCTTTGACAAAAGCAGGCAAAAGACCGTGAAAATGTTCAAGTTCTTTCTGGCAAAACCATACAGCTGGAGATCCCCTTTGCAAATGTCCAGCTTGGTGGTCGACAGAAACTAAGTTCCAAGCTTGCGTGCGCTGCTGCATGCGCAAGGTCTTTGATTCGCCCTGCTTGACCTTTCTCCAAAAGCACCCCATTCTTCCATTTCTTCCACTCTTCTTCGACTCAAAACGAGGACTCAAAACAAGGACTGACTTCAGGCACCTCCGCGAGACATAGCTTGCTAAGTCCGAATGTCGTGACTGAAAGGTACTCAAGTTGTCTGTGAATGGTGTCCTGAGGTTTGCCCCTCCACCGAACACGAAACGCCTCTGGACACGGAACATACCAAAGGCAAATAATATCTTCAAAATCCTTCATATCAAAGATGTGTTGCATTGAACATCATGTTGAAAATTGTATCGTAAGATGTACGCACTGTAAACACAGTAGTATGTATATCCCACAGACAAAATGTCAAAAAGAAATCAGATCAAATGAGACCAGGCAAGATAAAGTCAGATCACATTAGATGAGACGAGACAAGTGAGAAAAGGTTTTGAAGGAATTTAGCAATCTAGCATGAAACGTTCGTTTTTAGCTTCTCAACTGTCAGGTTGCGAGGAATTCTCGCACAAAACCCTGTGCCTTCAGTTTTGAAAAATTCCATTTTCAGGAAGTCTTGCACAAAGTGCTCTTGTTCAATTTCTCAGCTTTTCGAAAGGAAAACCCGCATCCGGCTCATTCCAACAACTACCTTTTAAAAATGTCTTTTAGAAATGATGGCACATGTCATCAAATTTGCAAATTACCCATTCCCTCTTCCAATGTCAATGCTGCTGCGAGAAGGTCCATCATTTCATGGTCTCCAAGTGTACCCCACTTGTTTCAATTGGCATTGTAACATTAAGAGCGCCACCAACACGGCTTTGGCTTTGGCGCTTTTATAAGAAGATATAAGGATATGGAAGGATGAAGAGGAATGAAGAGAAATGAGATTGATAAAAGCTTCTCTATGATCTTATATCGTCTTAGTTCATCTTATATCATCTTATATCTAAGAGATTCAATAAATTACTTCATAAATTACTTAATAAATCATTCATATGATAATTATTCAAATTATTCAAAGTTGTTGTTTCTATCTTTCTGATTTTTTCCACCCTCGGTTTCGCTCGGTCCTGCAGCTTGGCCAGCTCATCTGCATCTATCCGGTTGGCCTCAACTTGAAGCACAGCAGGACCTACGGCCTGATGAAAGGTGTGAAGATGTTTGAAGATGTGTGAAGATGTGTGAAGATGTGTGAACTGCTCCTGGCAGCTCTGACTGTGCAAAATGTGGTGCCCAGGAGCTGTGGAAGCGACTTTGCTTTTTGGATGCTCGGGGAAGCAAAGAAATGAAACGCCAAATGTGGTCTGCCCATTGAAAAAGTTAAAAGCTTGTTTGCTACAATAGTTTTCCCTTCTTTTGCATTGAATATGAATGACTGCAAGCTGGTGCAAATATGGCAGCTATGTACAGTCCTGCTTCATGTGTTGGAAACATCTAGGCTGCCAAAAAAAACGTGTGTTCCATTGAAAAAAGTCGTTAACTCAGCTGCCAGGGTTGCGGGTTTTGGTCATCTCTTGAATGTGTTGGATAAGAAAATGTGACTCTGAACGGTCATGGTTTCTGCATATTTCTGCACAGTTTGAGCGCACAGCTTTGCATGTTCAACTTGATGAATTCGACTTGCGCACAGACTCACCAAAGTCTCGGCCTTCAACTGGTACATTTCCACCAAGTCTGCCTCAGGTTTTGTGTGGCACCTTTTCTACAAAGAACGAATGTTCAAAGTGCCAAGCGCCACTCAAGGACCCTTTGTTGGATTTGAACAGCGTTTGTTCAAACCAGGCGATGCGTTGGTGAAGCTAAGGCGAGCACTTTGTCAGCTTTGAGGGCAACTTTCTGGTTGAGTTCCTGCGCAAATGGGAATTAAGAGGATCTTGGAGAGCTTTCCTGAGATTGGTTCGCTACTCTCAAGTGCAGTGCTAACTGAAGGCAGGCTGCATACTCTCCCTGGCCATTCAGGAGCAATTGAGTCCTCGAACTTTGGCCCATAGTCAGGAGGTCGAAATTCATCTAGCCGCTTGCTTTCTTGCTCTACATAGTCTTCAAACCTGAGCAAGTTGAAGGCAGCCGAAAAAAATAAAAGTAGAAAATTTATGAGGGATAAATTATTAATCTTTCCATGCCAGATTTAAAATGGAAAGCAGCCTCTTGTTGAATCGATCGAGCTTGTCATAGATCATATGGAACTCTTTCATGGCAGATTCCTTGCACCCCAGGCAATGGCACGGCAAGTGCCTAGAAGAAAGCGTGCCTACTGAAGTTAGTGTATGGTTTTTGGTCCCTGTCCTTCTGAACGCACTGCTCGATCTTGGAGTTTATGATGACTATGTCGTACTTGCCAGCCTTTGAGCCAGGAGAGATCAGTACTGTATCTAATCTGGAAATGTGCAATTATGTATCTCACACAGCCTCAAACAAAAAGTATACACACACCTTTAGGATGCGAGGCTTGCCTTGTCAAGGAGGACTTCATCCACTCTTTGGATAGCGTCATCCTCTCACAATGAACATCCTTTGAGTCAAACCTTCGAACATTCGCATTGCAGTGTCGAAAAGGAATATCGCACCTAATGACCTGACTTCACATGACATGACTCGACCTGACACTCTTGATAGCCTATCAGTGCACTCTCAATGCTTCGAGGCTTCGTTGGCGACTTGAGAGAAGCAAACGCTTAGAAAAATCGGAAATATAGTAACAATAGAGAAATAGAAGTCAGAATGAATAGAAATTACACATGTTGACATCTTAGCTTAACAGACCCCATATGGACACTTAACCTTTCTCATGCAGTATCCGCCGAAGAAAAGGGCATGCAAGCTCACTAGCTGAACATGCCGAATGGGAATTCCTCGCATGGATTTCGATGCAGGATCACGTCGTATATAAGCCATGAAGCCATGTTAAGCCACATACAGTAGTATGGCGCTGATAACAATGGAGCTTGGTGCACTGCTCAAATCCTCTCTTCAGAAGCTCTACTGCCAGGATGCGGCATCATCAAAGCAGCGCACTCCGTGTTGAGTCTCATTGATATCATTGAAAACGGCACTGTGCCAAGGTGGAGACTCTTGAAAACTGCGTTTGGCTCAAGGCGTCCAATGGGCAGGTTACAAACGACAAACACTCCTCTTAGAGTATAGATTGAGTACAAACTTTGTAAATGTTCAAAGATAACAAATGTTGACAAATGCCCTTGGTGTAAACAAGACGCTATTAGCTGGACAGCCTGGACAGCCCAGAAGCGAGCAAAATCTTATCAAAATCATCATTTTGAGTTGGGGTTGTTATGATAGCTTCCGGTTGACGCAAACAAACTTAAAACGAAATGTGTGCATATTGTTTTGTATAAACATTTAGGCTATAAACACGTTTTCAAAGGGTAGACATCTTTAAGACAGGGTCTTTTTTCATTTGTGCGTTTTGCAAGACATCTTGGACATCCCTCTCGTAGCTGGTAGAGCAAAAACGTCGCCACCTGGTCGCCTCACCCTTGACATGCCGACCAATCAGCGGCAGCACTGACCGTGGACTGCATGTTGGCGGTTCACTTGGGTGTCGAAGTAAGAAGCCCAAGAAGTGTGAGAAAAAGGGCTTTGAAAATTTGATGAAAATTTACGAAACGGGTGAATGAGAGGATGATAGTTTGTACGGAGATGTTTGCATTTTTAGCTTACCATGAAAGCAACTGAAAGCTACTGAAAGCAGCTGAAGCCCCTGCCACTCACTTTGGACCCCTTCAGCATCAGTCCTGAGCCCTCAAGCGTTCATCGAAAGCTTGGATGGAATCCACACAGAAGCGTAGCTTTGGCACGCAGTCCTGCCATGTGACAAGGACAGGCCTTGAGGAAGTAAAATAAATAAAATGCAATCGACACAAAAACACATGTTACATTCCAAAACGTTTTCAAACACGAAAGTGATGTTCTTTGATAATAAAGTTAGAAGAAGAGTTTGTGAAGTAAAGAGTAGTATTAGAAATTCTGGGAGTACTATAGTTTGTGAAAAGTATTAGAGTACTGTAGTTTGATTCCTGGCACCGAGGCGCAGAGCTGCGACTAGCCTTGCCTGCTGAAACGCATCAGTCTCCGCACGGAGTGCGTACTTCCTGCAGCATACGCACTCTTTGCTCCGCGAAGCTTCCAAGTTGTGAAGCGTCTTTACATAAGATGAATTAATGAATGCAAAATAAAGTGTATATATGTATGTATATATATATAATTATATATATATATAGATATACATATATCTAATTGCAATAGTAGTGATCATGTCAAAATAGAAGTAATAGTAGTGATAGATAGTAACAAAAAATATATCATATCCTGCAATTCTTATGTATTATATATATATATATATATTATCTGAACCAATTGCTATATTTTACGGGTCGTAGGTCGGAATCCTTGATTCAAGGTCTGAAATTAGCTGGGTCGCCCTGATATAACGAAATTATGAGGTCGTGAACTACATGATGGGTCATGGACCTATTCCAGGCTCGGTTGAACAATGCACGGCAGTAGCTAGTCTTTTTTCTCCGCGGGTGAAATGCACTGGACCGACCCAGGAACGAGAGATTTGGACGTGTTTCTTCCTACGGGGCTGCGGTGGGACGTTTTTGATGAGAGGACCAGGAACGAGAGATTTGGACGTGTTTCCTTCCTCCGGGGCTGTGGTAGGAAGCTTTTGGGGGACAAAGCTAGGAATGGGAAATTTGGACTTGTTTCTTCCTACGGCGTCCAATCAAATGCAAGTGTTGGCCTGGAGGCAGCGTTCAAACCTGGTCAGCATTGATTTGCAGCTGTACAACATCGAGTCCTTATTTCAGACTTTAGGTCGTATTTCGGGCTGAGGTCGCGTGACCTCGCCTTAATTCGTTCAGATATTATATATGTATATACATATTTATTGCTTTCTATTCATCTGTATATTCTGAATTGATTAAAGGGTGAGGTGTTGGATTCACAGATTCACAGCAGCAGTAAGGCGCTGTCTTGAGGCTGTTCTTCGTCTCTTGTAAGTCGTCGTACATCGCCTCAGAACATGATGAGTCAATCAGTGTAAGAATTGCACCACAACTCTTTGCCACTCTTTGCAACTGCTTCCTCCATCCATCTCAATCTTCAATCTTCATCTTCCTCTTTCCAACTACCATTGAGATTGCAGCCATTGCAGCTTAGAAGTTAATAGAAATTCCAAGGTGTAGATTTTGAGGGCAAAGCTCTCTGCTGCAAGTCGTTGGCCAACTCAGAATACATGGATGTTAGCCGATCTGATAAACCTCAGATGCATAATTGGCAGTTTGAATTAAGTTCGAATATGTTGGAAGGTTGAATTGAGAAGAATGCTGAATTGAGACCTGCAGCTCTTTACAAGGTTGGCTTTAAAACGCCCGGCCTCTGAGCTGATCATTGTTGGTTGCATAGACGCTGTCAAACCTGGCCACCCCAAAAGGATCCCAAAAGAGCAAATCAACATGTTTAAGTTTATATAAATCTAATCAATTGTTTTTACATTCTTAGGTCAACATGCTGCACTGAATCGCATTAAATCCCATTGATTTCCTACCGTGACAAGAGGAAGAGACGAGATCTTGGAGTACTCCGATGGAGCTGTCCACCAGCAATCAGATCAATGATGCCAGCCAGACAGTTGGGATTGTTCTTTGATGTTGACAGCAAGCTCTTCAATCTGAATGCCGAAATATCCAAGATCATGCGATTTTGGCAAATGGACTAAAACTGGACACAAAACAATGGGCACTGTACAGGGTGGCCAAAGCACCATCTGGTCTGGCTAGTTCTTTGCAAGCTTCTAAGTGCAGCGCTCGTGTTGTGGTTTGAGCAACTTTTGCATAATTCTGAAGTTCGTCGCCAACCCAGTCACGAACTTCCTGCAAAGTGTTGAAAATGAGAACAAAGATCTTCAAAGATCCATGAAGTTCCAGCGTTTTTGACTCTGCATATCTCTGCATCTCGTTCAAAGGTCCTGAAGCTGCTGCTCGAGCTTCGCTGTCCGTGTATAGTCATCAAATCGAGTCGAGAGCACCTCTGCATTTCTGCCAAGGGATGCCAAGGGCCAGACAAAACTCGCAGTGAGGCCTTCATATTCTCAGCGATCCGTTCCGCAACGTCAATCGTGGCGTAGTCACTGCGAACATAGTGCTGAGAGAACCCAAAGCAATCGGCAACGACAAAATCATCAACAATCAAATGACAAATGACAAACCAATCAATCAACGGTTGGACAAGGCCTCAAGGCATTCAAAATTTGCTGGTGCTCCAACTTTGTGGTGTATCCTGCAAATTTGGCCTCGAATTGGTCCCAAAAGAGAGAATTGTCACTCGAAGATTTGGAATTGAAACAGTGGAGTGAGTTTGGAGTTTCTAACCTGCAATCAATGATGCAATGAGAAAATGCCTCAACTTCTGCAATTTCTGCCTCGAACATGTTGAGCTCCGCCAAGGACACTTTGTCCAAGAGGGCATCTTGAGTCTCACGGATCAGCCTGTCTTGCACAGCTTTCTCCTGCGACGAGAAGCATCAAGAGGCTGAAAACAAAGCTGAAAATGAAAACATCAAAACCAACATCTTCCAATACAAATCAAAATCTCCAGAAGGGGTAGGTTGATTAAGCCAGAAGAAAGCTGGAAAGGTGGGAAGGAAGTGAAGTCTGCAACAGAGCACAAGAATCTCCCATACCTAAAAAGAAAGAGTGGAAGCAAGGGGAAACACAGAACTGCTCTGCGGCAAAATATCAACAAGGACCTTTCGCCACAACTATGAGGAACATAATCACAGCACCACCTTAATCCATATACGTTGACAATATAAACTTAACGGAACCTCAGTGAGGAGTGAGGAACCTCGAGGAATCTCATTGAGTCAGCAAGGCATGGGGAAGTTGCAACGCTCCATGCCTTGACCACTGTGTCAAGTTTCTTCTCCAATTGAGTCTGGCTACCCTGCAACTTTGGCTCTGCCAAAATGACGACTCACAAATGACTCAAAATGACTTCACAAATCCTCCCGCCTTCAACCGATCTATTGATTCTTCACAGAGAGTAATGTTTTCCTGCAAATTTACTGAGTGAACTGTACGGCCGGAGCATAATCTCCGACACATTGACGCACAGTGTCAGTGACTCAGTGAGGCCCTCACCTTTGCACTTTGGATTCCTTCCTGCTGGCCTTCAATTCGTTGAGACAATTCGGTGACAGCCTGCGACCGCGCGATTCAAGGAGAGGGATTCGCCGTAAAGGAAAAACCAGCCTCGTCGAGCCCAACCACGGTCGCTCGAAGCTGGCAAGGACCAGCGAAGGAATGAGAAAAAGTTCGGGAACTTCGTTGAACAATTTTGAGGAAGACGTGAATGGACAAAAGGAAACTGCAGGAAACTCCAGTCTTGAACCAAGTTCCAGTTTCGTGCCAAAAACTGCTGGACAGAAAACAAACAGTTCACGTCCAAAATCTCACACCGCCAGACCAACCAGACCAACCTCAAGCTCACCCTTTAAGCTTTTGATGGCCGCATCATTGCTCTCGTTGTAAGCCCTGAGTGTTCAGGTTTTCAGGTTTCCAGAGTTGCTCAACAGGAGTTCCCAAACGCGCCGACAAATTAGCGCCCCCGAAACACTGATTAAAAAGGCTCAAAACCTTTGCGTCTGTGTATACATAGCTATACCCCAACTGTTTGCTCTGAAAAACCTGAATCCCTTGATCCCTGAAAGCATCCATTCTTGAAACCTTGAGACCCTGAAAGCTAACAACCAGGAGACATTGGTACAGGGGATTGACAAAGTCATGCCTAGGGTGACTCCTTCTTTTCGTTTCCAGTTGAAAACGCATGTTTGAAAAGTTATGCCTTAATCACGCCTATTGACCTTTCTTGGCAACCCAATGGACAATCCAATTTCCTTTGCTGAAAACCTGTCACCAGTCGCCCTAGGTACTCCACTGGTTTGACCAGGCAAGGAACCAAGCCCAGCGACAGGATTAGCACCAAGGCAATGATGCCAGCATGTCAGGACCATAGTACCAGTAATTGACCGTGATAGAAACGAGAACAGGTCAAGAGAAAAGAAGAGAAGAGAAGGGAGGGGAAGAGAAGGGAAGGGAAGAGAAGAGAAGGGAAGGGAAGGGAAGGGAAATAAGATTCAATTGGATGGGATCAAATTAGATTAGATGCAGTAGATACGAAGAAAGATAAATAGATAGATAAATAGATTTAGACGGTCCCGCAGCTAGCTCCTCCAGTCTGAATGGGACAAGAAAAAAAAGAATGAGACCCAAAACGAGACCCAAATGAGGAGTCTCAAAACATAAAATGATGCTTTGTTTATCTCTGTTTTGTGTCTCTGCTTTGTGCCCTTTTGAAATCTTCTCAGAAGCTTTGTTTCGTGAAACTTTGCCAAAGAGAGACTCCACTGTGGAACACGAACGCCTTGAAGGCACTTGAATGGCACCGCAGGACATGTCACAGCACGAAATAAGCTTTCAGTAAGGCACGCAATGAATTTGAAGTAAAAAGATTACCTAGTACTAGCTAAGCACAACCTGAACGCAAGATGAATACAAGCAGAACAAGACAATATACACAAAAATTGTCACAAACACTAGGCCACAAGAGTTCCGCTGTGTTCCTTAAAAAGGCACGACTCAAAACTTTCAGGAAAACCATGGCCTGAGCTAAGTATGATAATTGCCTTCGAAAAGGCACGATAGGGGCAAATGTCGGTAATCTGGGAGCATGGAATACCAGAATCCTGACACCTCGCAACAATCAACTTGAAACTTTCAAGCACTGATCCAAGAGCCTAGAGCCCTAATTCGACATAACAAGCTCGATTAATTTCTTCGTTGTTGAAGCACGATGCAAAATAGCAAATGAATTGAGCCGTCTTACACCAACCTCTTTCCTAGCATCGCGGGCATGCAAGCCTTGTCACTTACATTATGTAACTATGTAGGAATACGAAGCTTTGGTAAAAGTGACCAGTAAAAAGGCTTCGATCTTCCAATTCCAAGGAACTCCAGGGACTTAAACTTTCGAATGATGTGCCTCAGCCAGCACAGCTCAAGCAATTATCCAGACTAACGGATGCTAACGGGTCAACATTTAGCAACATGTTCATTTTTGAGAAGCCTCAGGAGATAGCAGAGAGTCGTCAACTAAGTGGCAAACTTCACCACATGTTCCAAATTTGCGAAGGAGATCAGAGATCCAAGCTCCTCCAGATCTTCCTGGGAGCAAAGAAGTAAAAAGTGCACTTCTAGCTTTGAAGATCTTTGAACACACCTGAGTGGGTCCAACGAACAACTTGTTGATTACATGGCGACGATCAAAAGTGGTTTTGTCTCTGTCCTCGGCCTCTTCTTCGGCATCCAGCAAACCATGCAAACCTACAAAGTAATTCGGCAATGTCTGCCCAGCACCACTTCTTCGATGTGGTTCTTGATTGTTTTTGAAACCTTTTCACAATCCAGAACCACATCGAAGCACTATTTGGCAAATCTCAATGTGAATGTCAATATGTACATGTCCAGAATGATATCAACTACTGTCTTTCTTCGTTCTCGCACTGCCTTCAGATGTGGCCATGTTTGCCAGCTCTCAGAAAGCTCGCCCATTCAAACTCTGTGCATGTCGAAGTGTAAAATGTCAAGAACCAGATTTCAACTTTCAGTTTGGCAATCTGGAAATAAGCTTAACCATCGACTTGCCCACTCACGGACAATTGCACACGGTCCGGAAAAGAAATGTATATTGTACACGAAATAAGCTATACAAAATAAAACCAAATGCTGTAATGTGCTATTCGGGTTCATACATGGGAGCAGGCGTCATTAGAGTCGGGTCTCCAAAGCAGTAGTGTCAGGGAATTTGACCTGATTAAATCTTAGGAAAAAAAATGTTTTGATTCACGGGAAGCGCGCAACCCTTCTAAATGTTCTCTGATTTTATGTTTTGGTGTAGGTTGTTCCTTAAAGCTGAAGGAATGCCATGACCAATGAGAAGAATGATAGGTGTGTTGGTATGTGGGGTCTACTCTTGGTCTGCAAGGAATGCGGCCTGCTACTATTTGCTAGAGAGGCTGCCACCCCTGATTCTGAATCACGGATCTTTCACAGAATCACAGCTGGCAATGATGGATTGTGATTGTCCTCGCTGACATGATTGTCATCCTCAAGATCTCTATCATTATGATCATCAGCATCACTAGCGACAGCAACATAATTGTTGATGTGATCAACATTTTCAACATGCTTAACATATGGTCAACATGCTTATTATGACAGATCAATACATATCATGACAATGACGAAACGGTTGCTCTTTTTCTTCTGCAGCGAGCAGTTTTCTGCCTCAGAACCTTGGGGCCGCTTGAAGCTCTGCAGAGCTTGGAACAGCTGTCGTTAGCGTGCGAAACAGAGCTCCAGAAAATCTGAAAATGCAGCTGAGAAATGCTGAGAAATGCTGAGATCTCCCACTGAAGACCACCGGTGCGAGCTGCTTCTGCAAGAGCCTTCAGTCAAATCATGTTCTGACTATGAATCGGTGACATTTTGCAGCTGTCTGGTGCAAAATCTCAAAGTAACGAGATCGTTGTGCCTTCACGCGGCCCTCGTAGCGGAAGCCTCCACGGTCGAAGACCACCATGGTGATGCCCTTATCAAGGCCTGGACCGTAGAAGCATAGAAATGCAATGCAGTCATTTGCAATACAAATCTTTTTTCCTCTATCACTTTCTAATTTTTTAGATGTAAAAAAATAGCTTCCTTCCTTTCCATAGCAGTCTCTGAGCGACTGCTCTTCCAAACAACCAGCAACTAATTCAGACAGTTCTCGAACATTCCCGGTCAATTGACATCCCAAAGAAAATCAGATCGGCCATTCGTACTTAGCTGTTATTGAATCCCCATGGAGGCATGGCATCATACAGTTGGGTGGCAATTGTTGGTTCATTACATTCTTGTGGCGGTGCCTTCGTTAAGATCCCCTCTGAGAACATGGGAAAACTTGTTTGTCGCTTGTCAATTGCTTGCAAGCGCTTGCATGTGTCCCCAACAGCAAGCTGCTGTGTGGTCGACTTCACAACCAGAACATGCCAGAACATTGAAACTTTAAATCTGCTAACGAAACAGGTGACTTGAGGCCGAAAGAGAAGGTGAACCAAAGCGAAGCAAGCTGCTGGGACGAAGCCCTAGTGCATGAGAAGGAGGAACAAGAAGGGACAAGAGGAAGAAGACAGGAAGAAGACAAGAAGAAGAAGACGCTGAAAAGCAACAAGAAGGATAAGGATGGATAAGGTGAAAAGGAAGAAGGGCGCAAGCAGGAACAAGAAGATCGAGAGGATGAATTCTACATCTGTTGCTGAAGCTGCACCAGATTTTCTGATTGAGACAATGCTGTCGAAGCAATCCGGAGAACACAGCACACAATGGTTGAGCCCTAGACCGAGGGAGGGTTGTGCGAATCACTGCAATGGTTGTACTCCCTTCCCTTCCCTAAACTTGGAGGCTACTCAGCTAGCTACCGCCATGCTACAGTCGTGCTACCGCCATGCTACCGCCATGCTACCACTGTGCTACCGCCATTCTTGGAGTGCCACCGCCATGTTACCGCCATGCTACCGCCATGCTACCGCCATGCTACCGCCATGCTACCGCCATGCTACCACTGTGCTACCGCCATTCTTGGAGTCTCATATGAACCGGAGCTGTCGCTCGGTATCTCACCCCGTTTCTGAGGCTTTCGCACTGCTTTGCAATCTCTTCACCTGTGCCAGAACCATCACTGACTTGCGTAAAAAATTTCTACATTTCGCATTCGAATTGACACCAAGTCCGTGAAAGTTGGAGAAGTAGCTGGCGAGCGCTCTGGGCCTACAATCTCAGCTGCTTCAACTGACCAGGTCTTCTCGTCTCCTTTTTCACAACCTCGATGAGGTTGCCATGGCTAGTCACTTGACATGACATGACTTGACATGACTTGACATGACACCCAGCTTGGCCCAGCCCCAGCTATGAAAGCAGAAGGCTTACGCCCTCGAAGCACTCAGACCGCTGCCCTGCTTGGACCGAATCTTCTCCAGAGCTCCAGCTTGCTTGGAAGTCACCTGAGAACATCTCAAGTCATACACAAAAAAAATCAATATGTAATATGTGTAAATATATATACATATATACATCTTATCTAGGTAGGATTGATATGAATATGTGTTCATGTGAAATCAAGTGAGGATGATAAAATATCAATCTGCTCTCTTGCAGTCGGCACTGCGCTCACCAAGGCAAGAACATGGGCCATTGTAACACCCGTTCCGATCGTGTCGTCGACGACCAAAGCATGCCTTTGGTCACAGGTCAAAAGGTCGTCGTTTCTGCTTAAGTGAGGGTTTCGGATAGTTTCAACATGTCCAATTGCAAAAAGTATCCCAAGAACTTGATGTCACTTTGTCAGAGGCAGCTGCATGTGCATGCGAGATCGAAAGACAGCTAGTCTCGGCCGTACAGAAGTGCCCTCGACCTGGAGATGGCATGAAACACTGCCCTGGTAACTCGCTACTCTGTCGCTACACTGTCGCTACTTCATTCTCGCTTGTCATTGGCCTTTCGGCGAATGTGAATTCTGCGGCGAAAACGGTGAACCCTCAGTGTGCAAAGAAAAATGCTCAAACCATCACCCATGAAAGCTGACTCAACAAAAGACGGCAAGCAAGTTTGTTTTCGTCCAATGAAGAAGGGATTTGGGTCAGTAAAGTCATGAAGGGCAAAATCATGTTTGGATGTTGTTTAAACGTCGGAACAAATGCTACTGCTGGCTTTCAAACCAATAGGGAAGCATGACTCAAGCATGTCAATCATAAGAATGTAAAACTTGAATGGTGGACAATGTGTCTGCAATGGAATGCAGGTGGACGATTTGGTGGAAGAGAAGGCGTGTTCAGTGCCTCTGTGTGCATGGAGAGAGGGAGGTAGACACAGGCACGCAGACAGACAGCCAGCCAACACGGCCCTTTGGCCAGACAGGCGGGCACGCAGACAGAGACAGGGACAGAGACGAGAGACACATTGAGACAGACAGACACAAACTCAGAGATACAAAGACACAGCCACGATTTGGGCGCAGGGACACAGAGACAGACCTGGACAGACCTGGGCAGACCTGGACAGACCTGGACCGACCTGGACAGACAGAGGGATCACTGTAATCGTTGCGACCTCTGCAATGGTCCGGCCACCCAAGCAAGCTACTGAGTTACTGCCTGTCACCCATGCATGGCCCATGTTCAAAGTTATTTTTGATTTCACTCCTTTCAAAAAAGAAGGACTCCGATTTCACTCCTTTCAAAAAAGAAGGTGTTTGTTCAAGTTTGTTCTGTCTGCGTTGGTCGAAGCTGAGCTCAGCACCACCTGATTGGCTCGGTGTAGGTGTGAGGAGAGCCGTTCCAGCCTGGAGCACCTCAAAGGATAACGGGAAGGCACGCACTGAAAGCCACACTCAAAACGATGCAAAAAACCACACCTTTGATACGATATCCAAGTCGTGGGTGATTCCAATCAGTCGGTCTTCCTGGCTTGCGGCCTGAAGCACACACACACACACTGAGATAACAATTTTTCTTGTAAGTCTAAGTCTAAAAGAGCAAAGTTGAGCACTTGAGAACTGTTTTCATTCCAAGGGACTTCCAGCGTTTGCTTCGCAGGTGACTTTTGAGAGGATTTGGACGCCAAAGGAAGCACCTTCAGATCAGATCGCAAGATGAAGCTTCCAATTTCTTCACTCAGACTGTCTGGCACATCTTAGGATCTCGAGGAATTCCACGCATCACATGGCATAAGTTCCTGACACAGCCCAAAGAAGGCGAAAGATGTTGCGCCGTTATTGAAGACCTCAGTTATTTGATAAGATGTCATTTGTGTGCTGGAAAGGAAGTAGTCATGTGCACAGCACATGCCTGTTATGCTTCGCATTTTCCAATATCCAGGCTACCAACCCCGCGAGGGCTTTGGAAGCCCTGGCAAACTTCGGGAGACACGTTTCGGCCAGGGATAACGGATAAAGTTTGTACTCTTCATTGCGAAAGACAGGACCACTCCATAAAGCACTCGACAACCGCAGCAGGAAGAACTACAATGACAACAGCCAAACATTGCTATTGCAATTATTGCTATTTCTATTACTACTACTCATGTCATATCATTCCTACTGCGACCGTTGCAATTACAATTGCAGTTTCTGTTACTATTTCTACTAGAAATCCTAGTACTATTTTGGCGTCTATTACTACTACTACTAAACCTGTTACTACTGCTACTACTGCTACTACTGCTACTACTGCTACTACTGCTACCACTATAACTACCACCACTACTACTGCGACTATGAGTACAACCACGACCACGACCAAAACGATGACCACGACTACGACGAATTCGCCTACCACATCAACTACGACCCCGACTACAAGTGCTGCTGCTGATGCCGCCGCCGCTGGCTC
>VSDK01016649.1:105892-116462 GCA_009767595.1 Symbiodinium kawagutii
AGCCCGACCGTCATCTATTGGCAAGCTTGTTTGTGGCCGCATGAGCAGTTTTCCTAAATCACCGTGGTTCGGGTTGCTGCCGCCGCCGCCGCCGCCGCCCCCGCCGCTGCTGCTGCCGCCGCCGCTGCTGCTGCTAACTGCTAACTTCTCACTGCTTACTGCTAACTGCTTACTCACTGCTTACTGCTTACTGCTTACTGCTTGAAAAATGGGCCTAGTACACTATGTCTGCTGTGACAACGGTGGGAAAAAAAGGAATGCTGCTGTGGCGCGAAGCACATTTGCAAGTCAAGCTCATAAAAACCGGACAGTCTGAGACCACTTTTGGAAGTTGAGAAGTGCACTCAGCTGTGGCAAAAAGCACATTTGCAAGTTCAAATTGTCAAAGAGTCAAAGGTTCACGACTTTTTTGAAATCGAGATGTTCAAAAAGTCCACCGCGCTTGGTGCGAAGTACATTTTCAAGTCGAAATCGCAGACACTGACGGCTTCGCGACGTTTTTGGAAGCCGAGATGTTCAAAAAGCCACAATGTTAGATAGACATACACACAAAACAAACATATGCCCAATAGAATGCGAAAAAAACAGATAGAAAGCCAGAAAATATGACAGATGGACTGCCAGAAAGAATATCTGAAGACATGTCAGATAAAACGCCAGTAAATATGCCAGAAATGTCAGATAGAACGCCAGTGTGTATGGCAGAAAGAATGTCAGAACATGTGTCAAATAGGACGCCAGTATGCCAGAGATTATGTCAGATTGGTATGTCATGTTGGGGATCACTCAAAGTAGGTATTTTTCATCCTTTGTTCTTTTTAAGCTAGTTAATCTATGTTAATCTGCTGTTTTCCTTCAATGAAGTTTAGTGTACCAGTAGGTCACCAAGGCGCACGGTGACACCTTTGACACTGAGAACCCAATCGCTGAGAATGCGGTCTGAAGCGGACAACGATGAATCAGGCAAATAGGCCATTCATAATATATATAATATATATATATATATAACATGGATAGAATCTAGATGGATATAGAATCTGCTAAGAGCATGCTAAAAGCATCTAAAAGCAATACATGAAACTCGATCAAATTTGGTGTGTGTGTGTGTGCGCGACGTGATGATGCAGAGTGATTGACATGACTTACACCCATGCCCTCCCAGAACAGCACATTGCGATGTCAAATGCAGGTGACTCAACAATGTAAATGCGTTTTCAGAACTAACGATCTTACAGATGATGTCTATATTCTGTATATACAATTGCATTCTCCCTTTTTTTGTCTTGTCTACAGACAGTGCAGCTATGTCAGTGAATGTTTAGCAACTTCCCAAAATGGAGCCTGCTTGAGCACTGGTTGCGCTGCAAGCTTGGATGGCCTTGGCTACTCTTCGTGAATCGGAATCTGGATTCCTCCGTGGAGTCCTCTGTGGAGTGCTGGAGTGCCGACCAACATCTCTTGACGCTTGGCATTTGACACAGTGAGGGGCAAAGCAGCCCGTGGTGCCGACAGCACGAATGCTGACCCCAATGGCCTCAAAGCAGGGCGTTGAGACGCACGTTCCAAAGAAAAAAAAGGAGCTGAAGAGAGACCCAAGGCAGACCCAAGAGGGGGAGCCAATGGAGACCGGATCCGCAGAAAGAGGAAAAATGCCAAGAAAAGGAATGAAAAAAGGAATGAAAAGGAGAGATTAAAAGGAGAGAAGAAAAAGATGGAGGAAAAGGAGAGAGTTGGAGTCGGGAGAATTGCAACAAGATCTCTGAATGGACACGGCATGAACAGAATGGATTAGAATAGATTAGCGCTAGGTAAATAAACGGAACTGACTAACTTGGATATCTCAGGTCATCTGAGTGCAAAGTCAGTATTGCAGTATATCCATGGATATGCATGAACTCAACGCACTTCAATCGACTTCAAGGATGAATACCAACGGTGTGCGAAAGATTGTTATCTGACAGATCACTACTGGGGAGCCCTGTCAGATATGAAGGCAAAATGTAGAAACCGAATTCAACAAGTGCCATGTGCAGACTGCAGATTGTGGGTTTGAACTTGAAGAGACCTCTGTACATGCAATCGAAGGGGCCACAGTGGCATGTTGAAAAATGACACCGTCCACCCAAAAAATCCTATTGAAACAACCCTGGTCTTGGGAGCCACAAGTGGCTAACCTGAGTTGCTCAAGACCAGAAGAAGATGTTTCCAACAAGAGAAACTGAGCGGTGGACCGTGCGCCTGAGCCGCTTTGCAAGTACTCAATTGACTGTTGTCACAATCGTGAACGAAACTTCTCGAAAACCGTCATTTTCGCTATCACTTGAGGTCTGGTCTGATCCATCCGACCACCAGGAAACTGGCGAGAGCGGCCTCATGGATCCACTGCTACCATTTTTCGAGAGAGAATGGAGGATTACATGTGGTAGCATGTGGCACATGACCTGTGGTAAAATGTGGTAGGCTAAGTAGCCTTGAGTCTAAGTAGCAAGTAGTCTCCTTGAGCAAGTAGTCTCTTCAGATCTCTTCAGTCGTCGTTCCAAGATGTCCCAATTCCAGACCTCTGATCTAAGACGCAGGCCACACCAAGACCCAAGCGCGCCTTGGTGCACCGAGCTCTGGGGGACCCTTGGCAACGGCAAACCAAGGGCAGGACCATCCTGCAGCGCAGCTGCCGGATATGGGTGCCACGGCCCGATGCTATGAGAAAGTAAGCAGCGAATGAGCAGCGAATGAGCAGCGAATGAGCAGCGAATGCATCGATGAATTTTCATCGCAAAAAATGAAAGAATTGCCTTGAAAATGCCAAAATCATCATGCATCAATGCAGAATTTTTGCACTTGATATCCTTTTCGGACGCAAATACCATTTGTCTTGAAGCTAGTTGTTGACGGTTGTCGTCAAGTTCAAAGACAACTTGATCTTCGCTGCTCTGCTTACGTTGAAGCAGAGCATGGTTTCATTAGCAAGGGCCCATCTTGGGCCATCGCAGATCCGTCCAATGCGTCAATCACTCGGAAAGTAGATCTGCCTATCAGGCACAAGGGGGAATAGGCTGATCGTTTCCTCGTGAAACGCTCCAATCTAGGCAGCCACAACATCACAATACTGAGAGGAAGCGGCTTCCATCTAAAACACATCCAATCAAGTGCAATACAGACAGAAAGCCGAGTTTGGCCCAACACGCAAAAAATACGACATTGAAAAAGCAATTCCATTTGCTGCAAAACCACTTCAGCTCGCAGAAAAGTTGATCGCATAGACTCAGCTGAGTAAACTGGATGGCAGCACCTTTCACTGGCGTGGAACTATGTAACCTGGATGAAAGACAACCCACAACATCAAAATTCATGCTGTTAAAAGGTTGAACGGATGCCCATAGACTAGCTGGGTGCTGAGCACAAAACCTACAGGACCTACATATGATCCTGCTGCTATGAAAAGCAAGTGTCCAATGCTCCAAAATTTGATACCTCCACAGTCCAAAACACCATGCTATGGCGTGCCCAAAGTCCTCTCCCAAGAGGACCCTTTCCAATGCAGAACGTTTTTCTTTGCCCTTTGTCTATGGTCTATTTGCTGCTTGTCCTTTGTCTACCTCCCTATCGACCTATCTCGCGGGCTGCCTCTTGGTCTACGAGCTGTTGTCTCTTTTGATTCATAAATCAGTTAGTCTACAACGCATCTCTGTTTACGACCCGTAAGTGTAACTACCTTTCTACCCGTCTCCATGCTTCCAGTGCCTATCCATTCTCGACTTTAAACTCTCTGCCAGGCTCCTGTCCTGTTGACCTACCTTTAGCATTTTTTATATATAATATATGTAGCCGGATTTGCTGCATCTAGCTGGGGGCCGCCACTTAACGAAGTGATTAAGCACGCCACAACATTGCTATTAACGTCGTTTCATAGGAATTCCTTGACCAGGACTTTGGGCACATGCCATATACATTTGCCTATGTAGTTTGTTTCATCTTTTTTCTTGTGATTTTGACCTTTTGCAAAATGCTAAAAAAGAAGCCAACTTTGACAAAAGCCGGTCTGGCCCTGAGAGGGGGACACGGTCTCTTGCAACCTTTCGAGGCAAGCAGGGGAACAGTGGACCAAGTTGTGATTATCGCCATTTTCTCTCCTACCGAAGCTGTGCATCGTGCATCCCTGTGCATCATCCCCAGCCTCTGAGTCAATCGTGCTTGCGCCATGCCGATGCTGGAAGTGACCTCCAAGGAAAAGGAATGTCACAAAGTACAAGGCATATCGAGGCACTAGGAACGGGTCACATGCCACATGTTGAGCATGGCCCGGGTGCTCCGTGTGATCTTGTCTGCCTCATGTGCTCTACGAATCTCTGCGACATGTAATGAAACCTGAGAGCAGCCTTCCACTTTATAAAGTCCAGGCTCAGAAATAAACTGCAGCGATGATGCCGCCTGGCAATCATGGAATGGTTAGGGAAGTCCAACAAAAGGTGATGGCAAAGCAAGATTTGAAAACTTTTGAGACTCAACAGTCCAGTGTCTTGATTGAGGTCCAAGCCGTGGAATGAAGATGCAGTCGCGGTTCAGAATAGACCCGGCGAATGTCCTGCACGCTTCCCACATACGTACTGCCCTCTCACGGCCATGTTTGATCTTGTTCAGCTCTCCTGGCTCAGTACTTGGACCTTAATGTCACGAGTACATCAGCACTGATCATGTGATGACTTGATGTTGTCCACGAGATCGTTTTGACTCGGACTTTGAAGGCCTTCCCAAACATTTGGAGACCAGAGTCTCGGACGGCAACGGGTGCACATCGGGCTCGATTCAACCCAGCCTGTCAAAGGAGTGGCTGAACGGCGGGGCAAAGCATGGTAGCTGTGCCAAACAAGTGGCCATCCAAAGCTACCCAGGCTACACACCTCATTGCTGAGCTGACGAGCGGATGCACTGAGGGTCATGGCAGGCGGTGCCTTGGTCAGTGCATGACATTGAAAACAGTACATTGACATTGACAAAATTTGACAAATTTTGAGAATTGAATACGATTGAGCTCAATTGTCATTGCTGCATTGCCAATGCTTTGTCAAAGTCTGCTACCAATGCATTGCCGCAACAAACTCTGCACGAGCAGATTCCTTTGATGAAATCGTAAGAGGTTCTCGCTACAAAACTGTGGAATTGACCCACCACGCGGATCTTGCGGTCGGCCTGATGGCATCGTGGGACTATAACACACACGGAATATGTGCTGCCTTTAGATTCCTTCGCATGTGCACTTGGGATATCTTGGGATCAGATCCGCTAATTCACTCAGCTTTGAGTTTCTTGCAGTACAATGAGCGAGACCGATCTCTGCAAAGGCAATCCTTGCGCTCTTGCCGCATGTTGTGCAGCGGCCATTGGGTAAAAGCAGGATTGATGTCTCAGTACAGCATGCCAAGTGTCCTGTCTGTGTTTGAGTCAATGGGAGGAAGCCTGCCTCAACCTGCAATCTAAAAATCAAAATCATAAGCGCACTGTCATTTGAGAGGTTCTGCACAGAACCCTTCCTGAAGACATCTTGATCGCAGTACCATCTCATGCCTGCGAAGTATAGGAAGGTAATGCGGAACCAGCGTTGAGGTTGGCAGAGGCGAATCTCTCAACGCCTGGCTGCGCTAGAGTCCTCCAAAATAGTCCTGCTTATTTTAAGTAATAGTAGAAATATGGTTTAAATTGTAGTACTCATATGTTATCTGGTGGTGGTGGTGGTGGTGGTGGTGGTGGTGGTGGTGGTGGTGGTGGTGGTGGTGATTGACGATGGCTGGGTGAAAGCACAGATGAAAATGGGAGGGGCAAGGCAAACGGATGGTGACACGTCTTCCGCTGTATTCTCTTTTTAGCTTTCCACATGATCATTCTCCAGCTAGGAGTTTTTGAAGAGCCTCTTCCATCTTGGGCAAATTAAAGCCGTTCTCATCTGAAGTATGAACGAAATTCTCTTCTTTCAGCCGCGGGTTTTGCCGCAAAAGATCCATGTCATCAACAACCACCCAGGCTTGAACATGCTCAGACTTCGCGGCATGCATCTCAAGCCAAAGAAGAATCTCATCAACTCGATCGCCTTTTGCAGTTTTCTCTAAGTCCGGGGTTGCACCGTTGATTGCTAAACCGTACTGTAGAAATACATGGTCAAGCTGGCTCCTCTTGTAGTCGCTCAATCTCCAGGTTGAAGATAGTATGATCTTGCACTGTGTGCTGTCCACCAAAAACTTCAGATTCTGAAGAAGTTCAGGCGGTGGCAAATGATTAACATCTTCTTCCCTGGAGCTTTGCGTATTCAATACACCATCCACGTCCAAGAAGACAATTCGGGTGTGGTCTGCAAGAGCCTTTGTTGCCTGGGCCAGGATATCATCCTCGCTGGCGACTAGAGCCTCCCAGGAGTCAAGTCTGCAATCTCTGGCTTCGTTTCCAAGTTGAGTTGGCAACGGAGGAAGAGGAGGAGCTGCTTTTCCCTTTGAGATGCTTCGAATCACAGCTACCTTCTCTGCACTGACTGTCGCTTTCTCTGCCATTGCTCCAACATCTAAGGAACAACCACAAAGGACTTCATAGGACTTTATAAGAAGGTGAGTGTCATTTTTCCACTACTAGTATCCATTAACATCTACTAACATCTACTTACATCTACCCACATCTGCTCACATCTACTCACATCTGCTCACATCTACTAACATCTACTAACATCTACTAACTAAACTACTGTAGTACCTTTGCGTAGGCAGATCCAGTGCACTTGCCTACACTTCCAGCCACTTACCTATACTGGCGTGAATCGTAACCAAAATCTTGCTACCTGCACTGACAAAACAATCGTAAATTTCGTACACTTAGTATAAACTCAATCTGCCTCAATTTTCAGGGCTTCTTTGAGCCTTGACTTGACTGCAACATTGGAAGATTCGGAATTCAATGTATGAATTCAAACCACAGAAAGCATTCGCTGTGACATCTGCAAAGCACATTCCGCAGGTCACAACAGGTCACAACAGGTCACCACAGGTCACAGAAAATCAAAACAAAGCTGGAAAGGCGTTGGCTCTGTGGCTGTGCATTTGGCTGTGCGTTGACCTCATCTTTCGGAATCGCCGTGTCACCAAATGTCACACCAAATGTCACCAGGTGAGATGCAGTGAGATGCACTGAGCCCCGGCCTGGTTTTCGGCTCCGGTCTTACTCAATGCTGTTGGCCTTCGGATCAACTCTTTGAAACGCTTGCACAAGCCGTCAGCAAAACTGAGATCCCGGCAAGGGCTGACTTCTGGGAATGGTTCCACTTGCCTCGTCAAACTGGGAATATAAAGGAAAAGATATCAAGAAATGGAGATCATTCTCCAAACAGCTCTGGAGCCGAATGGGGTTCTCAATTCTTGCTAGAAACGGTCTTTGTTGCATCATGATTTTCTGGTTCTTCCTGGTTCCAGCTCTGGTTCCGGGGTTTGTCTCCCTTCTTGTCTCTTCGTTCTTTGCAAAAAAAAAAAGGAGTCTGTTCCATCATGATTTCCTGTTTCTTGGTGGTTCCGGCTCTGGTTCCGCGGCTTGTCTCCGTTCTTATCTCGCTTTTTGTCTCCCTTCTTGTCTCTTCTTTCTTTGCTCAACAAAGGAGTTCGTTCCATCATGATTTCCTGCTTCTTGCTGGTTCCGGCTCTGGTTCGGCTCTGGTTCTGGTTCTCTTTTCTTGTCTTTTCTTTCTCAGCTGTCCATGTGCATGCACGTGACCTTCGTGGAAACATTGATTCTTGCTGTTTGGGGTCTATGCGAAATGTGTAATTGTTTTCCAAATTCAAGAAGAAAAAGAACTTGCGAAACTGCTCGCATGCCCACACAACCGCACCACACCTCAGCTGCCTGGACTTGCTCTTCTAACAAATGACAGTGGACCTGGCGCTGTAGTGAAATTGTCATGGGGTCATGAACCAAGTCTATCCTACGTTCTGGATCTGCATTCAACGCTCATCAGGACCCTCAAGAATCTATGACCACACATTCATCGTTTGTTTACTGAGTGTTACTACTTACTTCATTCTCTTCATTCTCTTCATTCTCTTCATTATCTTTCTTCTCTCTGCATTTCCATGGATTGCCTATGTGCAGTCCAATAATCCCACGCCAAGGGAACATCCAAGCGTCGGCACTGGGCTTCCAAGAACCGGCACTCGTCAAGCCTGAAAGCAACCGGGCAGTGAACCAATCATCTTCGATCTTCAAGGATCTTCAAGGAGCTTCAAGGAGCTTCAAGGAGCTTCAAGGCTTAATTATGCATAACATGCTGAAAAAAATGCGAGCCAAAGGCGACTGATTTTTAATCGCGCAAACACCAAATTGCCACGGTGAAGTCTAACTACTCAAACCTCGGAAAGATACAACGTTGCACAAAGCGACCTTCTCAAGTACTCTTGCTGCATTGGTTCCAACTGGCCCTTGACATCCTAGTCGAACTCTCTGGTTGCAAGATTGCGATTGCGATGAAAATCTGTATGTGTTTTTCTCTTTCATTGGCCAATGCTTTGCACAAAGTCTCGTCGAACATGACAGTCCTTGTACATTTCACCAATGTTCTCCAATTGCTTGCTCAAGTTTTGAACCTCCAAAGCAAAAGAATGAGGGCTCAGCTATGCCACAACGTTGACTACACAAGTCCTGCCTGCTGAATTGTAAAGCGGAAATTTTCACCTCAAAAAGAGGTCGGAAGTGGGACAAAAAGTGTTTGAAGCACAAAATACCGCTGTCATGCTCTCGACAATGCGCGCTGTTCAGAAGCTACAACTTCGTTCTTTTGTATCGCTATATTCGCGGAATGCTCTTTGTCATAAGGCTCAGGCTGGGTGATGCATTGGGGCATTGTATATCACGTTGTATATCAGGCTCCTTAACGTCAGAACCTCATTGTGTGCACGTAGCAAGTGCTACGAAGACTTTGAACGATGACGCCAAGCCAAGCCTCTGTTCGGGCTCACTTCCTCCTGCAAAGTGGGCCTAAGAGTTTGCATGTAAAAGCCAAACAAAAAATGAAATGAAAAAATGAAATAAAATGAAACAAATGTCATTCAAATGTCCCTGTTGACCAAGGAGCGCTTCCACTATTCGGTGAAGTTGAATGGTGGATTTCATTCTTTGCAGGCCGCCTTTGAAAGCTTTGATTCGAGATGAAGCTCCAAGTTGAGCAGCTACAGCTACAGCTCACCGCACATTTCTTGCCTCTCGAGGAGCTTTGGAGAGTTGAAATTCCTGTCTCGCAGTTAACCAATGAGACTCCAATGAGATCTATGTTGTTAGGGGAAGGTCTCGAACTTCTCAATACTGCAACTGAGCTCCTTGCAACCGCAACATTGGACAGTATATGACAGGATAATGCAATGCTGTTGCTGTCTCGTTTGAGGGTTGGAAGAGAGTGAGCAGTTGGAGACTGGGCGACTGAGCAACCGAGGTCCTGCGATGCTCTTTTTGGCAATCCCGGACCTCTGAGATCACAAGAGAAAGAAAGAGAGAAAGAGAGAGAGCTCAGAAATAAGGGAGAGAGAGAGAGAGAAAGAGAGATCAGAAAGAAGAACTCTTGAACTCATTGGAACTCATCGGAACTCTTCAGTCTCTTTTACTCCTGTGCACTTTGGGCACTTTACAGAAGAGATTTGAAAATAAATAACTCTTCGGCGCAGTTCTTTTCTGCAGTCTCGCGCTTAGTATCATGCAAACAGCTCTGTAGCCGAGAGGAGGAGCCCTTGCAGATGTGAAACAGAATGAACGAAACACACCATGCGAATTCACCAAATTCAGTTGTCACCTGCGGTGATGGTATCAGACGTTGGGGCATCCCTACTTATCACTGACATGTCTTTTTTAGGCAATGTTGGAGTGGATGGTTGGGCATGCTCAAAAAGCTGGCAGATACTCTTGGCCTCACGGTTCAGTGCTTGGCTTTCACCAGGTAGAGACCGCATCAAGGACAGGAAAACCTCGGTGAACGCATTTTGCATACGCAGACACAGAAGATCTCAATTCCTGTAATAGATGAAACTAAAACATGTTCTCAAAGCGGTGGGAGCCTGTACATGAAGCGTAGACCGGTGTACAACCGGTGCTGGGAAAGGACAAGGCACAGGAACCCAAATGTGTTTCCGAAAACAGGTGAGCCCAGCGCGTCTCTCTCGTCCATTCCCTCCGAGCGTCGGAGACCTTGACAACTGGTCTGGCAATGTCTAGCAATTTCGATCTCAACGCGGCAATCGGCAGAAATCCCGCAGGCACTTGGTTTCCAGCTGTCACCCAACATTCCTCCCTTAGAGCAGTCGACACAACCGCTCAAGGAACCAACCAAGGACCCAACTCAAACAACCAACCAACCAAACAAACAAACAAACCAAGCAAGCAAAGGTCCCCTTTGAAAGACGAAAAAAAGACGTGTGGAGAGCCAAATTGTGATAACCTGCTGGTGTCATTGGCTGCGAACTTGACAACACACCAAACTTGACAACGAGGGTTCAACCCTAGTTTCCCATGTGGAAGAAAAGCATAAAACCGCCATCCAGATCCACCAAGATATTTTCAAATG
>VSDK01016649.1:116472-140932 GCA_009767595.1 Symbiodinium kawagutii
TCCCTACACTCATTCCAATCAAGTACGTCAAATGTAAACGCCCTCAATGATATAAACTTGCTTGAATGATTTGAATGAACCCAGAATCTACACGATCTCAATTGCATTGCAACCCTGCAGTAGCAAAGCCCTTAGAGGCACTTAAAATAACAACGAGCAAGAACAACATGGAGAGGCAAAGGACCAAACACAACGTTCATCCGTTCTCACATACTTGCCTAGAAAACCTGCCGCGATGCTTCTGTGCCTCATGAAGTGCTTTCTATATATGAGCGAGCCTCAAAACCTCAACTTAAAATCGCGGAATTTCTCAATTGTCGTTTTTGGGAGTTCACTACATCGTTTCCAGTGACTCAGTGCTTGGTGCCATACCCTCCCACCACACTATTGATGCGCAGTCAATTACTTTCATGCTTCCAGGTCATCAGCCGTGTCTCAATTACTTTTCACACAACCGATTTCAACGCATCATTACTGGATGGGCCCGCTGGGCAAGTCGAGAAAAGAAGACATTTTGTGAAAATCCGCTTATCGTTTCGTTATCGTTCTGCTTATCGTTCCAAGCCTCTGGGTACTTTAGAACAAATCTGGATTTTTCAAAAGTGTGAATCTCTCAAGATATCTTAGGTTCTCTTACGTTATTGTTTTTGGGAGTTAACTATATCGATTTACAGGTCCCGGAGCCATTTCGTGAAGATATTCCGGCCGAAGACTAAAGTTTACTACGGAGAGTTTAGCCTTTCTCTCGTATGTACTTTCTTAGCTTTTCTGATTTGTACTTTCTGTAGATATACAGATTGATGATAGACAGAAAGAAAATAGATGCTGTAGACAAATAGAAACATAGATAGGTTGTTCGCTAAACACAAAAACCAAAAAAAGATAGATAGGTAGATAGATAGATAGATAGATAAATAGACAGATAGATAGATAAATAGATAGATAGATGGATAGTTCAACGATACATAAATAGATAGATAGGATAGGATAGGATAGGATAGGATAGGATAGGATAGGATAGGATAGGATAGGATAGATTAGATAGATTAGATAGATAAGATAGATCAGATAGATTAGATAGATTAGATAGATTAGAAAGATTAGATAGATTCGATAGATTGGATAGATTAGATTATTAGATAGATCAGATAGATTAGATAGATTAGATAGATTAGATAGATAAGATAGATTCGATAGATTAGATAGATGAGATAGATTAGATAGATTAGATAGATGGGATAGATACGATAGATCAGATAGATTAGACAGATTAGATAGATTAGATAGATAAGATAGATAAGATAGATAAGATAGATTAGATAGATTAGATAGATTAGATAGGTTAGATAGGTTAGATAGGTTAGATAGATTAGACAGATTAGACAGATAAGATAGATCAGATAGATTAGATAGGTTCGACAGATTAGACAGATTAGACAGATTAGACAGATTAGACAGATTAGATAGATTAGATAGATTAGATAGATTAGATAGACACGATAGACTAGATAGATTAGATAGATTAGATAGATTAGATAGGATAGATAGATTAGATAGATTAGATAGATTTGATAGATTTGATTAGATAGATTAGATAGATAAGATAGATATGATAGAGAACACAGATAAGATAGATAAGATAGATAAGACAGATAAGATAGATAAGATAGATAAGACAGATAACACAGATAAGATAGATTTAGATAAGATAGATAAGATAGATAAGATAGATAAGATAGATATGATAGAGAACACAGATAAGATAGATAAGATAGATAAGACAGATAAGACAGATAACACAGATAAGATAGACAAGATAGACAAGATAGACAAGATAGATAGGATAGATAGGATAGATAGGATAGATAGGATAGATAGGATAGATAGGATAGATAGAATAGATAGGATAGATAGGATAGATTGGATAGATAGGATAGATAGGATAGATAGAATAGATAGGATAGATAGGATAGATAGGACAGATAGGATAGATAGGATAGATGGGATTAGATTAGATTAGATCAGATTAGATTAGATTCGATTCGATTAGATTATATTAGATTAGATTAGATTAGATTAGATTCGATTAGATTAGATAGATAGATAGATGGATAGACAGACAGACAGACAGACAGACAAATAGATAGATAGATAGATAGATAGATAGATAGATAAATAGATAGATGGATAGATACATAGAGACATTGAGACATTGAGAAATTGACACGTTGAGAAATTGAGAACTTTGAGAAATTCAGAAATAGAGAAATAGAGAAATAGAGAAGTAGAGAAATAGAGAAGCAGAGACATAGAGAAATAGGGAGAAATGAACCAGATCCCAGTCTTGCCTCATCAATTCCAACGAAGAGGTCTCCACAACCACCCTTGGCGAGCGTCGCCTGCTGTTCCAAGCAGTCCAACATGTGAAGCAAAAACAGTTTGGAAATCCGCCACCGGAGCAAGGCGTAAGCGCCACAGCTTGACAACCCCCCCAACTCGGAAGCACCGAAAGCACCAGGGAATTGCAACAGCTTTTTGTAGTTTTGCCAAGGAGACAAGGGACCTGACATTTGATGACCAGGGGCCATTTTTCAACTTTTGAGACGGGTCTGAAAATATCTGGAAGCTTGAAAGTTCTTACCATGTCTCCGAGAGTGTGCTTTGAGATGAGACTTTTGAATGGTCTGGAAGTGACTTCGAGACTCGCATACCATTCTATGAGACATTTAATTGATGGTTTTTGCATTTGGAATAGCTCCACATTTCGCATCATCGAAATGGGACGCAACGGTCGCAATCCGGGTAGGAAGTGGTCGCAAATGAGGACTGGTGAAGAGCTTGGCATGGCAAGCCTAAGCCTAACATCAGCTCTATGGGATGCCAAAAAGCCTTACAACGCCTTACATCCGCTTTGTCATAGATGTGTTCAAATGTGTTCATCAGCTTTCTACCTCTCCTTGAAAGGGTCCTTCTTATCCCCGTGCAGGCGATGGCAAAGTGATGCAAAGACTGACTCGTTTCGCACCAAAAGTGTGAAGATTGGTGAAGACATTGATATCAAACTGCAAGAAATCGCTGAGGGGCGATGCTGATGCACCTTGGACATGCAAACAAAGCCCAACCTCAGCATGCTGCAAAGCCTCTGTGGCCCCTTGGAGTGCCTCGAAGCGAAACGATGCTCCCAGAGATGTTTTCAATCCAAGTGGGTTTGGACAACAGTTTTTCCACCTCGGAAAGTGCTTCTGCTTCGACTCGAACCTGTCAACAATATTTCACGAAGAACATCAGAAGCATGCAGCAGTGAAAAAAGAAATGTCAGAAGCTCATGATGCCTCTTTCTCTCCAATTCGAGTGTCTTCTGGCATATGAACGGGAATGAAACGACCAGGACTGCCTTTTCCTGGACACGGCCATCATCAGAGTCAGGACACGTCTTCGTTTTGCATCTGCATACAAGCACATACTTGTGTGCTTTTGTTAACATAGTGGACCTTGGCATCTTGCACGGAGCTTTTGACGCAGCTGGTCCTTTTCGGAGAAGAATTTCCACGTCTGGTCTTTAGCTTGTCTACGTTGTCTGTGCATGTCTGTGCTGCGTTTCTCTTCTGGAAAATCTGCGAGTTGCAACCGAGCACCTGCATCCCATCCTTTACTCGGAAGAGCTCTTGAACCTCGTGCGAAGCTCTTGCAATTCCAAAAGCTTTTACTAAGAAGAATACAAGATTGAATACGGTATTCATTGATATTCAAACACATTCTTCAGACACATTCTAATACCACGTATGCTGAAGAAATTGTAGGTGACATCTGCGCCTGTCTTGCCATGGCTGGCAGAAATGATGTCACATCGGCGGGAAGACCTCTACACAAGCATCGATTCAGCACATCCATCGAGCAAGGCATAGATCCTTCAAGAAGTCAACTCAAACTGAAGAGTCCAAGATTCTGGTAGGTAATGTATAGATGCATGCAAATATATACAGTTTAAAATCTTATGATAGTCTTGTGCAATGTTTGCGACCTTCACAAGGAACAATCATCTTTCCTAAACACGAAGAGTTTTCTTTCGAGGACTATATGATTCATATATGATCTTGAAGTGCCTCGATCTGGCTCCCGATGGCCCTGCACCTGCTGGCTCGACGGGTGCCCAGAACTCAAAAGCGGGGCAAGGCTGGGACTGAACTTTGAAGCACAACGTTGCCCGCTGCAGACACAAAAGAACGAACTTGTCATGGAGAAACTTAGGAGAAACTTTGGAGAAACTTAAGTTGAGCTTTTTTGACGATGACAAACTTAGGAGAAACTTAGGAAAAAGACTTGTTTGAAGTCAGACTTCAACTGACAGGGCACCAGGAATGGAACTTGTCACCGCTTCTGTTTCGGCCTCATCATCCAGCTCGGAGTCCGAGGAGCTCAAATGGGTGACCTCCTATAACGACAGCAACATGCCACGTGACCCGTGGCACCTGTTGCACCTGGGTTTCAAAAGGCACCATAAGGAGAAAATGGAAGTTCTAGAAGATGTTCTTAAGATTTTAAGAAGTTCTTTTTTATATAGAAAATGGAATCTTAAAAACAGGTATCTTAAGATATAGTATCTTGGAAATGCAGGATTTGACACTTAGAAAAATCGGCCTTGTGCATGTCCAAAGTGTGACCAAAAAAGTATTTCAAGTCCCAAAGCCACGGTATGCCACGGTCCTCAATTCCTGGAAAGTGCTTCAAGGCTACACCTTTGCCTTCGGCTTTTAGGGCTCAAAACTGCACAAAACTCAAAGTGCTGCGTCTCTGGCCTTCGACTTCACTGCGAACTCTTTGAGTTGTGGGAACTCCTTCGCCTTCTCGGAGGCCTTCTCTCTTTTCTTCAACCTGTGGGACATCGTGGGACATCGCTGCCGCTGCTCCAACATCTCCACACTTCACATTGCAGGCTGCCTCCGTGGTACTAAGCAGACGAGAAGTTGTTCGAGCAAGACTCATTTCCTCAAAGATCCGAGCATCATGAAGCATTAGCGAGCACTCAGCTACTGTGTCACTGAAAAAAAAGTTAACTTAGTTTGTCGACTTAGTTAGATAACTCTCTGTTTCCTCACTGTCCTTCTCGTCAGAGTTTACTCTCTGCTTCTCCTGCTTCTCCTTCCCCTGGTTCCTTGGCAGCTCGACTATGTCTGTATATGCACTCAATCGCTGCAGCTGAGTCTTAAGCTGGGAATGGTAGAACTCTGGGTCCTGACAACATGCAAGCAAATTGCAAACAAGCAACAAAAAACGAAAATAAGAAAGTCTTTGTCTGACAAAGGAATTTCTCAAGGCATTGATAAGTGTCTTGGAATTTAAGACTTGTTGGCGCTGCAATCGACAATTGGCAGTTGCCAATCCTGGTGCAAAGAAGCTTTCTGCTGCACAAGCATGGCCTTCACTATGCGAGGATGGAGAAGAAATCTCCGTTCCAGAAGCGTGATTGTTGCATGCAGCCAAAAACGAGGAGCAAATTAGGACAAGGTGTTCACTTGCCCGAAAAGAAATACAAAAACATGGTCACCGAGCGCGGTGCCATGTGCTCTCGGAGCAAGCGATTTTCTGCACTGAGTCGATACAATTCGGGATGGCTTTCGAGCTGCCGCCTCGCTAGAATGTGTTGAACTTGAAACACAAATGGCTGAAATCTTTGACAACATGCCACGAAACAAACCAGAGCAAAACTAAGCATCGGTGCCGAAGCAACCTGCCATGTCAGTGACAGAGGCAATGTCAACCAATGTCACTGCCACTCCACTCCCATGATGTCAGCATGCAACGGACAACTTGAGTCCCGAACTTATTTTCTGCTCGAAGTTCTGTTAGTTCCTGCTCCAAAGGTCCTGGGGAGCTGAGACTTCCAGGCTAACACTGTGATCCTTGCTCTGTATTTCCCGTCCTGCGGCTCCTTGGCCTAGTTCTCCCACGCTGTTCGACCTAAAAGGCTAACATCACATGAATCATATGCATGATTGTAATGACAGCAACAACATTGACAGCAGGCGGACCACCAGTCCTTCGAGGGAACATTCTCAAGAATACTCAAAGGGGAACATAAAAATGTTCCTTTCCAGAACAACCAAATCAACTATCTATATAATAGTCTTCCAAAAGCCAAAGCAATAGCATTGAATGAATTCTGATAGATAAATAGATTTTGATGGATGAGAAGGTTCCTTTGTTTCTCTCGAAATTCTTTTCCATAGCATTGCATGTCCGCTAGGAGGTGGCATCACTGACTCAGTCGGAGACTCTTCTATAGGCCCTGCCAGAGACCCTTCACAGGGACAAGTCAACTGATGCTCCAAACTGCACAAGGGGACTCTTCTCCCCTCCGAAACTCCCAACTCTGTAGATAGACAGTGATGACAAAAAATGCAAATCTATCAGAGAGAGGGATGGGTCGCCTGGCAAGCGAGAATTCGACACAGCGAGCCTGCGAAGCTAGACCAGGCTCACAGAGCTCACAGAATTCGCCAGAAACAAAAAGCCCTGCATCGAAATCCAGGAGCCCTGCTGCTTCATGTGCGATGTGCTGCGACGTCCGTTTCTTCGAGCTGCCTGCCAAACATTGACCATGATGAATGGAAAGGCAACCGTAACACCTAGAAAGTGGATGTGAGCTGAATCAGTAGTTACACTGCCACTTCTGCAATTCTGACAATGAGTATCTAAATGTATCTAACTTCAGCTCAAAGCCACGTGGCAACTCAAACGGAAAGGGTTCGAAACTGAAGGCCCTCACTGTAGGCCACTTGCAGCCACGCATCGCACGTGAGAAGGGACGACACGACAGGCCGCCAAGAGGACCGTCGGACAGTCGGTAAGGGACTAGAGTCAGAGTACTGCCTTTGATGCAGCCCTTCCTGTAAAGTCCAGCTATGACTAAACCCTGGTTTGATGCTTTGATCTTCAGGCTGGCAATGTCTATCTTTCCGTCGCGAAGGAATATTTCGGGGTCTGGGAGGGTTTCTTTTGCGCCGCACAAGCACGAGGCAGAGTGCAGAATCCAACGCAGAATTGCTTTGCAGCTGAAGGCTGAGCCTTGCAGCGCTTTAGAGAAAGAGAAGGGGAAGATCAGGGGATAAAATTGAAACCCAACTTCTCCGCTGTTGGGAATTAGGAAAAAAAGGCAACCGTCAGGGAATAAATCTCAAAAACAGGGGTCCTGAGCATCGATAGTGTGAGGCTGGGTCGGGAAAAGCCCATCTTCTTTCAGTGACGAAACTTTCGGTGACAAACTTTTCGATGACAAACCTTTCGTTGAGAAATGTACAGAAATGAATGGCTACAGTATGTTTTGCAAAAAATACCAGTTATCTGTTCAGCGAGCGTATTTATCAAATTTATTTGCTCTACTTCATTAATATTGAAATGATCGGTATGAGACCAATAGCTTGGTAAGCACCGGCATATGTTTTTTTATCAGCCAATGAGCCCTGGGTTTTCCAACTCGTCTTTGACTGTTCTGGCTAATCTCTTGCGTTCAAGTAATATGTCCGTTGTTAAGCATTTTCCGCATCAGAAATGTGTCTCTTTGGCAGAGGTACCTCCACTTCAGTCCGGTACCAAGTTGATGGAACTCTCCAGCAATCTGAGAAGCTCGCGCTTGCTGATTTGTACTGGTGCCCACCACATGATGGACTGCCACCCAGGCAAGGTGCCGTCGTTGGCAGCTTGTGTGTAGTTGCGGTGTCATTATGTGGTTGACTCTGTGCTCTTACTGTTGCTGATGAGCTTGAGCTGGTTGCTGTTTCGTTTTCCTCCTCCTGTTCTTCTTCTTCTTCTCCTTCCTCTTCTTCTTCTTCTTCTTCTTCTTCTTCTTCTTCTTCTTCTTCTTCTTCTTCTTCTTCTTCTTCTTCTTCTTCTTGCTGTTCTTGTTGTAGTGGTGGTTGTCTCGCTGCGGCTGCAGCATATGTCATTGTTCTGATTCCTGTTCGAAGACCTTTTCTCTCAGACTTGAGACCTCCAATTAAAACAGTGTTTAAGCAATCTGATCACGTTGTTACTTGTTTCAGCTGCTGAAATGAATCTGTTGAGGCTCCTAAGAAATGCTAAGAATATTTGTTCTCGAGCAGTCTGGTGCAACAAGGTCTCCACACCTCAGGGGAAGTTTGGTCTTCTCAGGTTTGCTAAGCAATAATATTAAGGGAAGCCTCCAAGAGGCTATCTTTGGTGAAATAACAAATGCAGTGCCATCATGAAATCAATCAAACTTAGATTATAGAACTTATAGAACTGATAAGGAACAAAAAAAGAAGGAGAGCATGAGAGGACAATCATCCCTTCGTCGGTACAACCGTTCTTCAACCCTTGCAAGAACCAGTTTCGCTGTAATTGCCCCACTGAGACATGCTTTCCTAGCGTAATTCAACAACCTTGGGAATTTGATGTTGTCTATGGCACTCGTGCAACAAGGAGATAGTACAACCTAGCCTCCCCGAGCAAGTATCCATAGCTGTAGCTTCGGCTGCGAGTGGACAACTCATGTTCCAGCCTCAAGAAAGGCGACTTTAGGACTCTGCCAACTCTGCTAATTCCACACAACAAACATGTGTGTGTGTGTGTGTGTCACATCATGTGTGTCTTCAAACATGTGCAAAGCATACTGTAAGTGACTGAGACGTCTCGGGTTGAAAGCTCCATCTTATCTCAGAATTCAACAAGTTTTGGGTGGACACGTAGCAAATGCCAGATGGACTCTCTTCTATGCCTGTGCATGCCAAGAAACAATGAAACACATTTTCGAAAAATGCAAAGAGAAATACAGAGAAACAAAGGCAACAATGCCTTCAGAACCATCTTGCAGAAGACCCTCTTCTGCGGCCAAGAATGCCTTCAGCCGTCAAGGTGGCACTCACAAAGCAGAATGGAAGCTGCATGACACGTCAGTGCGAACGCTTGGTCTCTTGCATTTTTTTTGATCAAAAGAATTCTCTACGTGGTGTGGAAAGAATTCGATTTCTGCATCAGGCAACGTCATGCCAGAGGTCACTGATTCGTCTCCTGCTTCCTAGCAAGGCTTCTCTTCCCTGCGACAGCCTCTATCGTACCGTCCAACATCTCTGCATTGTGTCGGCTATCCGATGCTGTCGCATTTGCTAATTGCTGGCGTAGCCTGCAGCTTGAGGGAAAGTTGAATGTTAGAATCCGTTAGAACTCTTGACTTCGCACAGATCGCTATCAACGAAATCACGCTTTGAACCACGTGATACTTGAGACATCAAAACTGGTAAGGCAGTGGCAGTACAAGCCTGGCCGTGAACTCCGGCAGATAGCACGCCTGACTGCTGGCAGACAAATTTCGACCTGCGACAGTCGACAGCAGTGCCTCTCCAGCTGCATAGTCCACAAGTCGGCTGAAATAGTCCCGCAACGCATCGAAGTATTGCTCTTTCCGCTCAAGCGTGTTGTTCAGGTACCTCCAGAAGAAAGTTCATGCGAGACTGTTTGGAAGACCTGGAAAAGATTCATATCCAGCCTTGACTCCTCTGACCTACAAGCCTGTTTGCATAAAAGACTCTGGCTCACTTTTTCATTGAAACCTTTGGCTTGAAAACATGGACAAGGTCGGGTGGTGAAATCGACTATCACTTTGTACAAAAGATTGCGTTGATTCACGCATCACTCTGATCACCACGTGTCACCTACCAGTTTGTAGCTTCAACCTGATTCAAATACATCTTGCAACAGCCATTTCACGTTCACTTGCAAATTGCCTCTCTGTGTGTGTGAATTTGTGCCTAAGATCAGCACTTTTGTCCAGTCAAACCTGCCACAGAATCTAATTCTAGAACGAGCAAACGCAAGACAATTGTTGCCATGTGTTGAAGTGGGCCTTGGATGAGAGAAGGGATAAACGATTTCGTCGCCCTCGTCCTCCTCTTCATTCCTGACTCAAATTTCTTCATTCCTCTATCATTCCACTTATTCATCTTTTATTATTCTTTATTCTTCCTTTCTTCCTATCATTTCCTATTCATTTTGATCTCTGCCACTAGGATCTCAGGTCTGCGCACTAGTGCACCTCCATATTTCATCGCTGCTCGCAAAAATTCGTACTGGGCAGCTCGACATCGGATCTTTGTGACCTGAAAATACATCTGCTACCCATTTTCTTTTCCACATCATTGTTCTTTCGTGCTCTGGGCCGAGAAGTGTGGATCGTGCATTTGACAAATACCAACCAGCTATAACAACATGAGAAGCAGAAGGAATGGTGGAGAGTCTAGACACTGGCAAACAAAACCATAAAGACCACCCATTGCATCTCTGTGTGGAGGGCCTCTACCCGAACTCCGCTTTGGATCAATGCTCGCGCCAAATCAATGAAGGGAACGTCGTTTGTGTCCGCGGTATGTCGTAACCTAGAAAGAGGCTTTTAGAACAACTGAAAACCAAGGAGTTCAACTCCTAAAGAATATTTTTTGGAAATGTTCAAAAGAGCCCAGAATTTCAATGTGAAAATATGAATCAACTTCAACTCATTGCTCAGCTTCTCACGAAAGTTCAAGCTGAAGAACCTCACTATCAGGACGAGATGACACGAGACACGAGCAGTTCAGAGTGTCCTTCTGGTCAGCGCAGACATGGCAGACACAGTATGCTGCAGTATGCTCTGCCAAGTCACTTGAAGACCAGGAAACTTTGCCCTGAAAACATCGGCCATAGCCTGTGCTGAGAAATGCCACAACCTCAGTTGATTCAGCACTGATAAAAGAGCTCCACATCGTCTTTGATGAAAGAGACGATAAACACAGAATTGAAGGAGTGAATATGAATAATTATACTGTGAATATAATGTGTAGCCTTTGAGATTCAGGACATAAAGAATTACAGGATGCCGAGTTCTTTGCCCTTTTGTTCCAAGGGATGCTCGAACGATGGCAACCTTGGAGGCTGAGAAAGAAAAGACTGCACTAAGTCTAAGCCACCAAAAGCATCATAAAGCTCCTTCCAAAACATCCCTTCTTGCCCCTTCTTGCCCCTTCTTGCCCCTTCAGCATCGAACGTGAGGAGGGAAACGAGGGAAAAGACCAACAAAGTCTGCAAAGTCCATGCTGCCACGCCTTGGAAAGGTTTTTCCTTCGGAGACTGCGAGGTTAGGAAAGCGCGAGCTTAGAATGTGAGTAGAGCTGAGTAGAGCTGAGTAGAGCTGAGTAGAGTGTGAGTTTGACACGCTTTGACATGGCACTTTGACATGCTTTGCATTAGTTTGCATGAGTTTGCATGACTGGAAAAAGCGGAACTTGTGAGTCGCAAGCGCACTGAGGCCTTTCATGTCCTTGCAAACATGTGGCCGCAGCTGAAGATGCTTCCAAAAGCGGACAGTGCATACTATCGAACAAAGGTACCACCAGTGCTTGCTTCTGCTAGCAGGCTAACAGGTTCTCAGTGTTACACTTGGCTCTTCAATGTGTTTTTTTATCGTACAGCTGTCATTAGCTGTCAATTTCTCATCGACTCATGGCCGTCGTTTCAGAGTCGACAAAGTTGCCACAAATAGAAGTTGTCATCCTCACAAGTTGCCATCGACAAAGTCACCGCTTCGAAGTTGTCATTTCATTTCAGCTTCGGTAGGGAACCATAGGGAACCATAGGGAACGGGGAAAGGGGTACGGGCTACAGGCGGCTACAGGGAGGGGATGAAAGAACAGAGCTCAGTGGTGCAGTGAACATGCTGAGCTCTTGCTGAGCTCTGGAGTTCTGCTGTACTTCCGACTGCTTGGTCAGTGGGCTGCACGTGGGCGATTTGGCGGTTCGAGCACTGAAATGTTGGATTTCATATCCGTCATCCTTTTCTAACCGTGTACGGTGTAGAAGGGAAACTGGCTTGGTGAACCTCTTTTTATCTGCGATTGGACGGAAATGTTGCTTGTACATGTATGCACTGTCTTCTCTGGACTGTTTCCTGAGCCTATATGCATAACCAATGTAAGTTTCTGCCAAAGCTCTTGGTCTGAGTGTTCGCAACTCTAGGCGCTCTCATAAGAATAATATGTGAAGAGAGCTCTCCTAAGATTTACTAAGGCGCGATATGCCGAACACTGAAAAGAGAACGTGCGGACCTCAGGAGAAGCGGTCCTTTGTGATTTCAATGTGACATGTTCAAACGTTCTGGGATCGTGTCTTGAGAAGCCATACGTGTCAAGTTTTCAAGTGCGTGCATGTGCTTTATTTTCAAGCATTTTGCAAGTATGTCTCAACATGTTCATTTACAGTATATTCCGTGTATTTCTGCATTTATGTATATACAGTATGTCTTGAAGAAACGTGTTGCCCGGACTCTTTTCTCCTGCCATTGAAGCAGCGTTTCAGTGCTGGGAACTGCAAGCAGTTTCCACAAGACTTTTGGATTGTATCAACATGCTGCAATGGTTCCAACACACGAGTGTGTAATGTTCACCAGTTGCCTTTAGAGTTCTCCACCAGCAAAGCCCCCACACCCGCCAGAGAGTCTCGTTAACATGCACAGCACCAATGCTTCTGGACGTGCAAACGGTGGACAGAACGCATCACGGATAACGCTCTCTGAGTACTGATGGATGTGCGTGAGCGCCCACATCATCACCACCACCCCGACCAGCATCATCAACATCATCATCATCACCATCATCATCATCACCATCATCATCATCACCATCATCATCATCATCATCATCATCATCACCATCATCATCATCATCATCATCATCACCATCATCATCATCATCACCATCATCATCATCACCATCATCATCATCATGATCATCATCATCATCATCATCATCATGATCATCATCATAATCATAATCATAATCAGCATCATCACCATCATCATCATCACCACCACCACCATCATCATCATCATCATCCTCATCATCATCATCATCATCATCATGATCATCATCATCATCATGATCATCATCATCATCATCATCATCATCATCATCATCATCATCATCACCACCACCATCATCATCATTGCCAGTGGCAAGGGAAAAATCACCAAACCAAGCTGTCCGAAACAGCCACAGCTTCAAAGGAGTTGACCCGACAGACCTTCGGCTGAGCAAATGAGTGTCCCACAGAACCTCAAACCTCACAATCATCATTTTACTGAATCGAAACGTACAAGTTCTGTCCTTTTGCAGCACAAGGGTGCCAAAGGCTATGCACGCCTTGGAACAACAAGAGGAAGAAATTTGCGCATACTGCAGCAGAGCATCAAAGTATTGACTTAAAGACATTGCCATTTCTGACACTCCAAAGTCTACTTTGCCTTTTTCTCTGCTCTTCGCTACAAAATCAGGTCTTCGTAAGGTCTTCGCAGGAGGCAGCATTTTTGCTGGAAATTCATGAAATGTACAAGCCAAGTTTTGGAAGTCCAATCCTGTCTCGGAGCAGACACTTCAAACACGCCTTTTCGACAGTAGATTGTGCATGCCGAAAAAGCGAAGTTCTGTTCCAATCACAAAAACGTGCGGTTCCGTTCCGTGCCTTGAATTTGTGATGGCAGCGATTGTAGAAGCTCCGAGAAGTGGACAGGATTATCCACCTCAAGGTCTTCACGCGTCTGTCGGTCCGTTCCTGGTGAAGCCTTTGCAAATCGAGTCCCTTGATATCATCCCAAGTCTGCAGCATCTCTGTTGGTCCACGCATGCACCAGCACACGCCTCAGCACATTCTGAAGTCTGAACTTGAGGCTGGCCGCGGGTGATTCAAAGCTGCAGGATGAGTATCGATATGTGTGTGTGTGTGTCTGTGCTTTCTGACGATGACACGAATGATGACGACAATGGTGAAGAGCAGGAACTATAATATCAGGAAGATGGCGGTGCACAAGCTGTGTAAAAGTGTTCTCGTAATCACTAGTTGTGCAGAATTGTTTCTGAGAAAATTCTGCGTCAAAGTTGTGTTGAGCAAAAAATGTTGATGTATAAAAGGTTAGTTGGGTAAATTCGAATTGTGTCAAGCAGTGTTGTGTGGAAACTTTTTGTGCAGAGGCTTTGGTGCGTAAACATAAGTTTCTGAAAGATACAATGTGGTAAAAACATCGTTGTGTGAAAATGGTAAAACACGCCTGAAACACGAGCACCACTTGGGGCTCTCCCATGGCGATTTCAAAAGCTGGGGGGTTCCGCTCCTTTGGAGAGCTTGGGAAGATCCTTGGGAAATTCTTATTTTGAAACACAGAACGAATGACTCCCAAACCTGGTATAGGGAGAGCACACACTGAAGTCCCTTAAGAAGTCCCTTAAGAAGTCCCTTAAGAAGTCCCTTCAAAAAATCCAAATTCCCAATCTCCTCAAATCTCCTCAAACTCAGCTCCCTTCAGCACTTCACAAACCTTCACTGACTTCAAACTTCAGAGTGCCCAACGCTTCTTTGAGCTCGCGAACACACCGCACCCAGGCTGGGAGGTCACCCACGGCCAGCCCCTGCACAGATCTGGACCAGTCACCATGCAGGTCCCAAACATGCCGCCTTTGCTTTCAGACCGTAACAAAGTTTACACTTGCATATGGGTACACACATGTCTTAATGTCATACATAAACCTATGTACACCTGTTTTCGGTGAGCACATTCCAAATACCATGCATAATGGTGAGACAGGAACGAGACTGGACAGAGTTGGCAGGAGAGGAACCCAGAACGCAACCCTGTTCAGAGGACGACTCATGACTCTGCTTCGCAGCCTCTATGCCGACTATCCGAGGCTGGGCAGCACAAATTGTGTCCAGCACAGGCTTGATGGGAATGCCTCACCACGGATGGCTGATGGCTATAATAACAGCCAACATCACCTGTGAAAAGTGCAGTTTGCAGGCAGCTTTCAATAAGGAGTCAAAGCGATTCTGAATTTTTAGCATTCTCAAACATGCTCTGTCTGTGCTGTCATCAGGAAGCCGCTGATATTGCGAACAGCTTCCACATGAATGTCCAATTTTCCAAATGCAGCTGGCAAGGCCTCAAGTTTCACACAAGTCATACGACTTGGAACTGGAGCACTCAAAGCACTTGCATGACGGATTTGGGAGGCTCAGCACCAGTGCCTCTCGCAGCGCTGATTGAAGTCCTGGGCAGAAAGATCCGCTGAAAGAGCGACAGGCAGCGATTCAATCTGTCCCCTTCTGTCTGTCTGCATGTCTATCTGAGTCTATCTGATATCTCTATCCGACTCTATCCCTCTTTGTCCGTCTGTCTGCCCGTCTGCCTGCCTGCCTGTCCGTCTGTGTGTGTATTTCCCTATCTGCCCATTGAAATCTGTCTATCTATCCATCGATCCATCCATCCATCCATCCATCTATCTATCCATCCATCCATCCATCCATCCATCTATCCATCCGTCTAATCTATCCATCTATCCATCTATCTATCCATCTATCTATCTATCCATCTATCTATCTATCCATCTATCCATCTATCTATCTATCCATCCATCTACCTGCCAACCCATATTATAGATACCTATCGCTCAGTCTATCTAGCTGACATTCTAACTATCTCACCGTCTGTCCGTCTGTCCGTCCGTCTGTCTGTCTCTCTCATTCTCTATCTATTTCTCTCTCTATCTATCTGCCTTCCGTCACCTTCCATAAATTGGACGTTTGACTTGAAAACTTTCTTCAACTACGTTTGATTCAAGCTTCTGACTTGCCTGATGTCTAATTTGGACCCATGAGGAAAAGTGCAGCACCTGTTCCACTCTACCGTTCTGCTTGATCAAATGCAGACTGCAGGACCTTCTATATCTCTTCCGAAAATCAGCTGCTGGAGGTTTTCTGCCTAGGTGGAACTCCCTGCTGCCGAAATTTGCGCTGAGCATATCAGTGTAGCAAAATCTCCCTAAGGCTTAAGGCAAGAGCTACAAAGTTCAAACGGCAAGGTTGTGCCAAGCGACAAATCCAATCTCTGCAGAAAGTTGTTCCCCTGCTGGCTGGGACAGAAACTCCTTCGCGCGATGCGAGCTTGTGAAAGTTGCTGGTTTGCCTTTCCTGTTTTACCTTGATTCCTTTCCTCTGTGCGGTCATGCCATTGCAATTACTGTCGATCACTGCTCTGAAAAACAAAGAGCTGCAAATTGCCAGACATGGATTTCCAAAGGGAACATGCAGCAGGACTTGATCAATCTGACTCCTCCATGCATCGCACTTGCAACGGAGCAGGGCTGGGCACATTGCGAACTTTATCCCAGTCCAAGCCTCAGGTACGCTTTCTTGTGACGATATCACGGAAGCAACACGGAAGTAACAGACGTAACTCAAGTTCTTGCTATCTCTTGCTTTGGCCATTCTTAGGCAACGCGCAGCTTCCTTCAAAGCACAAAGATGAGCGTGTCGCTTCTGAGAATAGCCTGCACCAGGCTCCCACTGCTTCACAAAGTAATGCTGCACAGCGATCTTTAACAGGCCAGCACGACATGACCTTCACTTTGCAAACAACATTCTGAACTACAGCCAGGCCATCTTGGGCAACCTCGTTGGACTCGATGGGAGTGGCAGACATGAAACACTGAGAAGCTGCCAAGAACCATGAAATTTCACTTTTTTGAAGAATGATGCCTTGAGATGCTTTGAGCATCTTGCTGCTGCCAGGCAAAGCGCATCTGCTAGTGTGAGCACCTGCAGGCCAGGTTTATCTTCTGATGAGTTTGCCCAGGCTGCAAGGACAAATCTATGACTGTTTTCAATGATCTCTGAATCATCTCATCTCCTTCAATCCATCTCCATCCATCTCCATCTCCATCCATCTCCATCTCCATCCATCTCCATCCATCTCCTTCAATCTGCTACAGTGACGCTTTCAATCTGTCAAGGCCTGGACTTGCGCCACCACCTGGGACCCGGGAGGAACCCGCTAAGTGGCAAGTCTGCACCCTTCACAATGCCCGGTGCTCCACATCTGCCAGATATCTCCGCCAAATCATGTTATACATATGGACATATGTGTCTATACATAGATATACTGTATATTTATTTCTGTGTTTATCAATTATCTATCTATTCATTTGTTCATCCATTTATCTTTCTAGTTCTTTCTTTAAGTACTCGATTTACTTACTTATCTAATGATTGATTCATTCATTTATTGATTAATTCATTAATTCATGCATTCATTCATGCATTGATTGATTCATTCATTTGTTCGTTCAATTATCTATGTATTCATGTGTTTATTCAGTTTGTCAATAATTGAATTATTCATTTATTCATTCATCTATCTATCTATCTATCTATCTATCTATCTATGTGCTTATTCGTTTATTTATTCATCTATCTATTGATTTATTTATCTCACAATTGATTTATCTATTCAATGATTAGTTTCTTTCATTATTGATTTAGTAATTGATTTACTTATTGATTTATTTATTCAACTATGTGTTTATGCATTTATTCTATTTATTCATTCGTTCAGTCAATCATTCGTTCAGTCAATCATTCATTCATTCATTCATTCATTCATTCATTCATTCATTAATTCATTCATTCATTCATTCATTCATTTATTCATTCATTTATTCATTCATGCATTTATTTACTTATTTGTCTATCTATTCATCTATTTTTTCATTTACATTTACATATGCTAAATCCACACTGCTTGGACCGTGGTTGTCTGAGGTGTCGGCTTGCCAAACTTCGGCACCGATACTGCTAGACCTCCAGTCTTTCGAGCGACTTTGAGTCTTTCTCAACATCGGTCCGTCACTACGTCTCTTTGATCATCTTTGATCATCTTTGATCATCTTTGATCCTCGTCCTTTGACAACACTTTTTTCAACGTACCTTGGTGAGGCATGCCTTTTTGCATTCGTCAAGGTGTCCTGAACAACCAGATTTTGCAAAGACATCAAGCACTGAGCACTGGCGGCAGCTTGAGATGGCGGGGAACAATGGAGACTGAAGGACACTGAAGGATAAGGTGCAGCTGTGGTCTCTCAGGGTCTTCGACTGTGACTCCCTCTGTCACTGTGGCCTGGGTAGAACACTGCGAGAGAGCTTTGTGATCTGAGGCATCAGAGCGACTGTCTCCAGCTGAATTTTTCTCCTGGCGCCACCAAGAGAAATGCTCCATTTGTTTCCTGCATTTCTCCACCCAACTCTCAAAAGACACAGCAGGCAGGACTGAAACGGCCACTCCAAATTTGCACAAGAGAGTGTCATGATTTCAGCGACAAGAATGATCATGGAATTGAAAATACGGTGAACGGGGAAATGATGAGGGCACTGTCATTTTTGGTGATCATGATTGAGATAATATGATAGTGATGGTTGGTAGCAATAGTGACGGTGATCAATAGGATCATAAGAAAAAGAAGATGGTCACGAATATGACGATGTCCTGTGAATTGATGACATATCATGACTTCTTCACGGTTTTCCTTTTCATAATTTTCATCATTATCATACTTAAACTTAACTTAGAATCATTGTCTTGATGATTGTCATTCATGTTTTCATTCTGTCACAGTCACCATAATAACGTTATCATCGATATCATCATGTTCAAGAATACTGTTGTTGTTGACACTGTTAGGCTATTAGCGTCACTAGTACTATGCCTGTAATGTCATCCTACTATGTATAGTATGGTCGCTGATATCAAAAAAGTTATAGGTCCGATGTTGTTCTTGAAATGATGACGTTGATGATACTTGTGACGGCAATGACAAAGAGTTGCAGAATCGATCGCATGATGATGATCATGATGATGATGATGACGACGATGATGATGATGATGATGATGATGATGATGATGATGACGATGATGATGATGATGATGATGATGATGATGATGATGATGATGATGATGATGATGATGATATGATGATGATGAGAGGAGACCATGATCTTCATGGCAGTACTGTCAAAGCTGATGACAGTTGGGTTCAAGATTAGACTTGATATGATAATGATTTGATTGGCGATGATGACAACAATGATGAAGATGGCGATGGTGACGGCAACAAGGATGACCATGGCAATAAGAACGATGACAACTGCAATACAGGCAATAACGATGACCATGGCCATAACAGCAACTTTTCACAATGTGGTTGTTGATTATTATTACTATTACCATTGTACAAATGATGATCATGATGATGATGATGATGATGACGACGACGACGACGATACCGATGGTGGGGAGGGTGGTTTTTTGAAAATGCTCACAAGAACGCCAGTGGGACTAATACTGATCTTGATCCTAAGATACGGATGTCCTTTCATGCAGTCAGACTCAAGCTGATACTCACATTGACACTGAGACCGATATAAGCAGTGATGATGACAAGGATGCTGCTACTGCTGGTGATGAGGGCGGGGAGACATAAACAATTAAGCCTGACGGGAAATAGAAATACCGGGACTGGGCCCGTCGACATGCCAAAACGAACCCAGGAAATATAAAGAGACTTTCGAAATATAAACCTTTATATCACGAACGTCCGCTTTGGCACGTCAACGGCTCACTGTTGGCATGTCGACGGTCAGTTTGGCATGTCGACGGGACGGACCCCTCCGCCAGGAAAAGTACTGCAAGGTACTACAAGGTACTGCAAGGCACTACTAAGTACTACAAAGTCTAGTTTTTTATATCTCGAACGTCCGCTTTGGCACGTCGACGGTTCACTTTTGGCACGTCGACGGTTCACTCTTGGCACGCTGCACTTTTACTATTTTACTATTTTCCTATTTTACTCCCGTGACCTTCCGCAAGGACAGGTACTGCCAGGTACTACCAGGTACTACAAAGTACTACAAAGTACTACAAAGTCCAGTTTTTATCTCTCGAACGTCCGCTTTGGCACGTCGACGGTTCACTTTTGGCACGTCGACGGTTCACTTTTGGCACGTCGACGGCTGCACTTTTACTATTTTATTATTTTCCTATCTTACTATTTTGCCCCCGTGAGCTTCCGCAAGGACAGGTACTGCAAGGTACTACAACGTACTACAAGTACAAGGTACTACAAAATACTACAAAGTCTAGTTTTTTATATCTCGAACATTCGCTTTGGCACGTCGACAGTTCACTTTTGGCACGTCGACGGTTCACTTTTGGCGCGTCGACGGCTGCACTTTTACTATTTTACTATGTTCCTATTTTAATTCTGTGAGCTTCCGCCAGGAAAGGTCCTGCAAGGTACTACAAGGTACTACAAAGTACTACAGTACAAGGTCTAGTTTTTTATGTCTCGAACGTCCGCTTTGGCACGTCGACGGTTCAGTTTTGGCACGTCGATGGTTCACTTTTGGCACGTCGACGGCTGCACTTTTACTATTTTACTATTTTACGACTTTATACTATTTTATTTTTTTACTCCCGTGAGCTTCCGCCAGGACAGGTATTGCAAGGTACTACAAAGTACTACAAAGTCTAGTTTCTTATATCTCGAACGTCTGCTCTGGCACGTCGACGGTTCACTTTTGGCACGTCGATGGTTCACTTTTGGCACGTCGATGGCTGCACTTTTACTATTTTACTATTTTCCTATTTTACTCCCGTGACCTTCCGCAAGGCAAGGTACTGCAAAGTACTACAAGCTACTACAAGGTATTACAAAGTACTACAAAGTCTAGTTTTTTATATCTCGAACGTCCGCTTTGGCACGTCGACGGCTGCAGTTTCACTATTTTACTATTTTCCTATTTTACTCCCGTGAGCGTCCGCCAGGAAAGGTCCTGCAAGGTACTACAAGGTACTACAAGTTTTTTCTATCTCGAAGGACGTGCCAAAGAAACGGCCGAACATTGCCTAAATGAGCAGACAAGCACGCCAACGTGCCAAAAATGACCTGTCCACATGCCAAATATGAACCAGTCGACATGCCAAAAATGACCGGTTGACAGGCTAAATGAATTTAAAGCAATAGACATGCCAAACACATGTCTCCGCATGCCCGATAGATACATAGATGGATGGATAGATGGGTGGATGGAAGGGCGGATGGATGGAATGCTCAATGAATGGGCAAGTGGATCTTTTATGCATGTCGAACGGTCGGTTTTCGCATGTCGAAAGGTCAGTTTTGGCATGTCAACCCGGCACTGTTGGCATGTCGACGGTTCACTTTTGGCACGTCGACCGGTCCTTCTTGGTTTTGGCATGTCAACCAGACACACTTTTGGCATGTCGACCGGAAACTTTTGGCATGTCGACCGGTCACTTTTGGCATCTCGACTGGTCACTTTTGGCATGTCGACTGGTCACTTTTGGCATGTCGAACGGCCGCTTTTGGCATGTCGACGGGACGGATCCCCTCTCAGTCTCAGTGAGGAACAAAGAAAGTCCACTACTAGCTTTCATTCAAATGTCCGCTGAAAAACGGACAGAAAAATGATATGAGCTGCCTCTTCAGCTGACAACGCGCCGCTGGACCAGGCCTCAGCTGATGTTGAATTCTGATCTCAGAGTGTTTTCACTCCAAAAGAATACTCTTACAGAGTGTGTTAATTTTGCACTTCCAGAAGTGTTAGAAGTGTTAGGAGCCTTAATTTCGAATTTCGATTGCAGCTTCCAGAGCTGCTGTTGCGTTGTTCTTAAGAACATCCCTTGAGGGCTCCGTGGACCTTAAGCTTGCAGCATCTTCCAAAGCCTGCTGCAGGTTCGTAGCCTGGCACAGACTTGCAATGCAACAATGTCCATGTCATCCATGTGAAATCTGCGTGACATCTGCGTGACATCCGCGACCTGCGAATCAATGGAATGCGTTGCACAAGGCTGCGCGCCACCAGACGGCAGCCGCTCCACTCTTATTCGCCTTCATGTTTGGTTCATGACAAGGAGAATCGAGGAGACTTGTGACTCTCAAAACTATGGGACCCAAACGGATAATATCCATCTTGCGCACATCCGAGCATTGAAAGTAGTTCGAAGTCTACACCTGGAGACAAGTTCGTCTGCAGCATGACCAAAATGACCAAATAAATCCAACTGAGACCACCACAGAGTTGGGAGCCAAGACGTGTGCTTCGAAAAGGAGCCAAATCCTTCGACTTGAAACATAACATGACGCAGGTGATAGATTATTGAAGAACCGGCAGCAAGTGCGGTCCAATCTCCTCGTCTGACACACGCAAAGCCTTAAAAGAATTTCGCCTCAGACTCAAGGCGAAGGGACTGGAGACAATCTCATCCGTTCGCTCAATGAAAACACTGTGGCTCAGGGTATTGTTGATAACTCCACCTGTTGCACTTTACAGTTTTCCACTACATCGTACGACAGTTCCATGTAAGCCACCCACTCTTCTTCTGTGCGTGCGTGTGCCATTGCTTTTGTCACCTGCGCCGTTGAATCCGTACGTCTTGGTGCTGTGCCAATGCCCAAGGCTTCAAGGCACCTTGAGGAAACTGGAGTGACCGCGAAATTGCCGTGGTTCCTGAGGGACAGGGACAGCATGGAAAGCAAAAGTTCTAGGGCACTGGGCAGTAAAGCGATGTAAAGCGTGCTTGCTACGCAGCCTCCCAGGGTTTCAGCCAAGCCTCGACACACGCGAACACGCCTACTGAAAATTTGATCAACTTATCTTGTTGGTGCATGGTGCAGAGTCCTGGCCTGCCCAGTGTCATCCAGGCATGGAAACCCATGGCGCATAAAGGTCCTCTATCACTGTCACAGCTTATTGTTTCAAATTCTAAGAAGATAGATTCAGAAGCTTAAATGTTTAAAAAGAGTTTAAGCTTCTCGATCTCCTTGAAAGCAGCTGATGCATTGCCTGCCAGACATAAACACCACTAAATTAACGTCCAAACTCGGCATTATTAGAACTTGCCTCTGGCTGCTGACCCTACCTGAATTCAGCCTGTGACTGTCTGACATTGGTTGATTGGTTTGTTGAACATACATTTTCGGCGCCTCAAGAAGCTCTGGTGGTTCAGTTCGAACTCTCGCAAAGACGACCCGTCCACCGAAGCAGCCTCAAGCCACAGCATTGGGTAGCTAGGGGCAAGTCTCAAGTCACGTTGCCAATTCCAAAAGCTAAGGATGTTGCCAACCCCTTCAACTTTCAAGTGAAGGGCTTCTCCACCTACGCATACGCAAATACATGTCTACGTATCATAATATATATATATATATATAAATGTATACACACATTCAATACCTCTGCATTTGACTGTTTCCAGAAGCAAAACATTATCCCACCATTGGAACACCACAACACATCGGGACTGAAAAATGAGCCGACCTAGGAACTCCCGGATGCTTTTCGCTGCCTGTGGAGTGTCCCAAAGGTATAGAGGTCAATGAAATGACCACATGATTCCACAAAGCAGGGATGTGCTCCAATACCGTGCCGGCAAATCAATAAGTCAGGCTGGTTGATCATTGTGGTCCAGAACCCCAGGAGACTTTGTTCCACGACAAATGCTTACTTGCCAAATCCAAACAGAAAGCATGCTTACCACTTGAAAAAACGCATCCTTGTAGGTACCACCGTATCACCAGTCTCTTTCAGAATTGCTTCAAGAATTTGTTGGAAATTTCAGAAAACTCGAGATTGGAAAATGCTCTGTGGAAACGGGGGCCAGTTCTTTGGAGCCCTTCTTTGGGGCAAGAAGGGTTGCGGAAGTTGCGGATGCCAATCGAAGCTTCGCCGGGCACGACGCTTAATTTCATGTGTCCAGGTGCCAAGCTTCGATTTTGGTTTCCCACTTTTCTCCCAGGCCATCTGTGTTTCAATGTGGTCTCCTGTGGTCTCCTGTGGTCTCCTGGGCTGGCGCAACGGGTGCTTTGCCCTTTGTCTCCGATGTGTTCCACTGATCTCGGATGTGTTTTTTACTTGTCCTCCACCTGTCTCTTGTGCGGTGCCTTGGGGTGCTTTGAGATCCTTTCGCGGCTTCAAAATAGAACAAAAAGAGCAGCGTGCCGCTCCGATTCGTTCTTGTTTTGTTTGGCGTCTACACTGATATAATCTGTCTAGACCTCTCTGTCCATCCCTGATTCTATCTCTACAGCAACTCTACCTTCCTCCTTTCTATCCGTATTGAAATCTATCCATCTCCATATCTATCAACCTATCTATTCAAGGATATAATGATCTGTAAAAGTATCTATATATATATATATATAAATAAAAATAAATAAATAAATAAATAAATAAATGAATAGATAAATAAATAGATAAATAAACAAATAAATAAATAAATGAATGAATAAATAAATAGAAATAAATAAATAAATGAATAAATGTGTATATGTTGATATATACAGGTACAGTGACACGTATTGAGATAAGATTCTATATATCCTAGTGTAGGTGGCACCCGTTCCACAACCGGACGCGTAAGATTCTGCACATGTGGAGTTTTTTGTACTTTGCACGTGCAGCATGAAATTGATGCTACGTGGGGGATGGGGTTGGGGTGGGGTGGGAACATGTGAACGTTGGCTTGCACTTAAAAACGAAGTTGATGCTACGTGGGGGATGGGGTTGGGGTGGGGTGGGG
>VSDK01016649.1:145308-157267 GCA_009767595.1 Symbiodinium kawagutii
GGTTGCACGAGCGAAATCAAAATTCGCACCGCGCGCAGACGAGAGCGATCCGACACGCACAAAGTCCGCAGAGGGTTGCACGAGCGAAATCAAAATTCGCACCGCGCGCAGACGAGAGCGATCCGACACGCACAAAGTCCGCAGAGGGTTGCACGAGCGAAATCAAAATTCGCACCGCGCGCAGACGAGAGCGATCCGACACGCACAAAGTCCGCAGAGGGTTGCACGAGCGAAATCAAAATTCGCACCGCGCGCAGACGAGAGCGATCCGACACGCACAAAGTCCGCAGAGGGTTGCACGAGCGACATGAAAATTTGCACCCCGCGCAGACGAGAGCGATCCGACACGCACAAAGTCCGCAGAGGGTTGCACGAGCGAAATCAAAATTTGCACCGCGCGCAGGCGAGACACAAAAAAACAGAGGTATGAAAGGCACCTGAAGTCTCCATTACAGTGCGAATTGCGATTTCAATCGTTTATGTTGCAAAATGCTGCGCCTGCCACGAGAAGTGATCCCGAGGCATACGAAATCCTGCACCTGTCACGAAAAATGATCTCGACATAGCAGATACAAAAATGACGACAGTCTCACGAAACGAGCGCTTTGAGGCCGCCAAAAGAGAGCTCAAGATCACGAAATGCTGCACCTGTCACGAAAAAGTTGATGTTTTCGGACACGCTCATTTTGTGTGCGCCTGTCAACGTTTTTGCAACGTCGCAAAATCGACGACAGTTACACGTTTTGTGAATGCATCGAATCCCTTGTGCCTGCCACGGATTCCTAATGCCCAAAAGGGACCAAAGTGAGGTTTCCCTTGCGCCTGCCACGTAAAATGCACATTGATCAAAAAACGAGCACGGCGCGCAGACGAGAACGTAGCTCCGGAAGAGAGGTGTCCCGCCAGCCTTTTCGTACGAGGCTTCTGTTGAAAACGGAAGATGAGGGAACGTTTTTGACGAAAGGGTCAGCGAATTAGCCGTACGCGCCGGCGCAGACTTCTATTACACCAGGAGCTTTTCTATTACCGCAAGAACCCCTATAGCGCACACACTGTTTGGGGAAAAAAAGTAGAAAGGATTGAAAAGGATTCAAAAGGATTGAAAAGGATTGAAAAGGATTCAAAAGCATTGAAAAGGATTAAAAAGGATTCAAAAGCATTGAAAAGGATTGAAAACAAGTAAAAAGGATTCAAAAGGATTCAAAAGGTTTCAAAAGCATTGAAAAGCATTGAAAAGGATTGAAAAAAAGTAAAAAGGATTCAAAAGGATTCAAAAGGATTCAAAAGGATTCAAAAGGATTCAAAAGGATTCAAAAGAATTGAAAAGGATTCAAAAGCATTGAAAAGGATTGAAAAAAAAGTAAAAAGGATTCAAAAGCATTGAAAAGAATTGAAAAAAAGTAAAAAGGATTCAAAAGGATTCAAAAGGATTCAAAAGCATTGACAAGCATTGAAAAGCATTGAAAAGGATTGAAAAAAAGTAAAAAGGATTCAAAAGGATTCAAAAGGATTGAAAAGGATTGAAAAGGATTGAAAAGATTGAAAAGGATTCAAAAGGATTCAAAAGGATTCAAAAGCATTGAAAAGCATTGAAAAGGATTGAACAAAAGTAAAAAGGATTCAAAAGGATTCAAAAGGATTGAAAAGGATTGAAAAGATTGAAAAGGATTCAAAAGGATTGAAAAAAAGTAAAAAGGATTCGTACAAATATTACAGTAGGGTTTCATTCGCATCTTGGTGTCGCATCATTGCCTCCGCATAGGCTTGACGTGCTTCGTTCACCCGGCTATCCTGACCAAGAAAAAGGAAAATCTGAAATGCAAATTTGGTGGGAATTTGCACTTCTTTTGGGCTGTGAGTACAACACCATTGCCTCGAAAGAAGTCAGCAAGAGTGCTGTGTGGATGCGCTTGATAGGTACCTTGAAGCGTTTTCCAAAATATCAAAGCCTTCAGATGGGTTCAGATGGGTCCAGATGGGTTCAGATGGGTTCAGGAGTTGCCAAACGTTCCTTGGTCTCGGCAGTTCCAGCTGTGCTGAGCGTCCCACCAAGCACCGCTCAAAAAGCTTGTTTTGAGCAACGAACCATTGCTGCAACTGCTCCCTCAAAAAGGCGACATGCATGGAATGACATGCATTCGGAGCAAAAGAGCAAAAGAGCAAAAGCTTCACCATTCTTCCAAGACTTGAGGAAGTTGAGGTATAAACACACACCGCTGAATCTCTCGAGATTTCAGCTGGATCGCAACAAAGTGTGTTGGACGTGCTCGCCTGAAACTTCGACACAGTTTCGCAGCAGTGAAGCCAATAAAGTCAGACTAAAAAAGTGATTCAAATTGTTTGGTTAAAGCAGAAAATGCTTCGAATATGGTTCAAATTGCATTTTTGGTCTCTTTGCTTTCGATATGCAGAATGAAAGACTGGCCTTGGCTGCCACGTGCGGGGACCGTATCTTCTGTGACAACCTGATCAGGTTTCAAATCACAAACACAGGAAGCTGCAAACAAACACATAAATTAAACATACGCAAACAAAACACAAACATAAACAAACCGTAAGCTACAAACAAATGAAGAACTGCTTGAAGCACAGAATAAGTTGAGTCATCGTCCCAAGTCGCAATCTCCATGCCCAAATGGGAAGCAAATCTAAGGCACCTCCATGGCGTGGCCTCCAATATGCTCAAAAAAACTGAAAAAATGCGATGACAAATTATAGACAAATTCTCAAAATTGAAAAATTTATCACAAATGTACAACAAATGGAGTCACAACTTGACTAGTGGAGTCCTTTCCCACCTGGAGCGGGATCTGTTGCGTCTGGAAGTCTCGTCAGGCACAGTCTCCTGGTAGGTCTGCTGCTGAGGCTTGTTCGAAACCAAATCCGCAAACTAAACAATAAACATACATCATACATAAAGATACCTAAAAAGGAAAAGATTTTCTCCGACTGGGCAGGAACTTTATTCCAGCAATCATTTGAAATTTCAGTTCCTACTTTTCAATTGAATTGCCAAGTTGTTTATGAATAATGAAACCCGAAAAAAATGAACAAGTGGCTTTGGTGATCATCAATAAACCTTGGGTTGTCCCCATCATAAACCAAGATCAGTTGGGCAAGGGCACGCATGAAGTGCAGTTGTACCAAATAATCAGTGACGTAAACAACGCTAAGACCCTGGGCTGCCTATTTCTTTCTTACCTGCAGTGGTTTGTTCCCTAGTGACCAGTAACTCCATCAATACCAGGTCAATACAAAACGAATCGTTGAATTCTTGGACTTCCCAGATTTTGCAATCTATATATATATATATATGTATATATATATATATATTAGTGTTAAACTATGGCAATTGAAAACCAATGGTAAAAACAGGTTTCGTTGCATATAAGGAGTACTTGAGGTCAAAGACGAATGCACTCAGTGATGCACATTTCATGTCTCCTGCTCGAGAATTTGAAGCTCATCACCCCCGATGGCCATCAAGTCTGCAGCATTTCTCGTCTTACGTACTCTGATTATCTCTTTTGTACATTTATGGTCACACTATTACTACCTCAAAGACAAAACTGCCAGACCACTTGTCAAGTCGCGTTTTGAATTGATTCATTCTCGCGCTTTTTTGGTCCACATGGAATTGACAAATGTGCAAGGGGATCTTCTTGTGATGGAGCTGTTCCATGCTTGAATACGCGCCATACTTGGAACATCATTGAACCACCTTGGCAGCGGTACAACGACGACAACGACGAGGAGGACGACAACGGACACCGTAACCACAACAACAAACACCAGCAAGCATGGCATAGCAGTAGCAGCAGCAGCAGCAATGGCAGTGGCAACAGCAAGAGCGACAATAGAAACAATCACTTCAGGAGCACCAACGACAACAGCGACAACCACCACGACAACGGCAGCAACAGTGACGACAAAACAACAAGAGCAAACAAGAACTGACAAATAGGAATGAACAACAAACAAGCCGAAGTATCTAAAAAAATGCGACAACCGCAGGCACTACTGCAACCAGAACCACAACAATCACCCAAACCACATGAAAATGGAAAGTGCTAGCTGCCAAATTGTGAGCCACGTTGTTTCCACTCACCCACAAACATCACAAGCACCTAGGAGTGTGGAATGGGCACTGTGAATACTTGTCCATCTTGTGGCGTCGCAATTCACATCGACGTTCACGCTCAAGTGCCTGGAAAGCAAGACTTGATCACGAGGTGAACGAAAGGTTTCCAAAGAAAGGAAGAGGGCGAGGAAGCAAGCAAAGGTAGACGGGAAAGAGAATCAAATCAACAAAGCGTGTAAATACTTGACCGCAAAAATGGTACTTAATAATGTGAAAAAAAGAACAACAATTGTAATAACAATGGCAGTATTAACACAATTAGTAACAACAGTGGTGATGAGGACGATGATGATGCTGATGATGATGATGATGATGATGATGATGATGATGATGATGATGACACGATGATGATAACGATGATGACCATGATGACGATGATGACGATGAATTATGAGGATGATGATGATGATGATGATGATGATGATGATCATGATGATGATGATGATGATGACAATGACGATGAAGATGCCGATGGCGATGCCGATGCCGATGACGATGCCGATGATGACGACGACGACGATGATGATGACAATGACGATGCCGATGCCGATGCCGATGCCGATGCCGATGCCGATGACGATGACGATGATGATGATGATGATGATGATGATGATGATGATGATGATGATGATGATGATGATCGTGATGATGATGACAATGCCGATGGCGATGCCGCTGGAGATGGCGATGACCATGAGGATGACGATGACAATGGCGATGCCGATGGCGATGGCGATGACGATGCCATGGACGATGCCGATGACGATGACAATGAGGATAATTATGATGGGGATGATGATGATGATGATGATGATGAAGATGATGAAGATGATGATGATGATGATGATGATGATGATGATGATGATGATGATGATGATGATGATGATGATGATGATGATGATGACGACCGAACTCATTCACTTGTGGGGATGAAGGTCGATGTTTCTGACAACTCTGTCACCTGTTTTGCTGGAGGCCTCCCCCTAATGCTTTGTTTCAATTGTGTTGAATACCGGGGCCAACCCAAAGGAAACTCAGATTGCTCACTCTTTCGGGATTTCCTTTTGGTAGTCATGGTGACCATGACTCTCGGGACCCACTGCGACTCAGGACCACACAGCTGCCAATAGGATTTGTAGCCTGGGCAAAGGTTCACTTTACCAAAGCAGTGTCTGAATGCCAGCAGTAATTGTTTGGACATGTTTGGATTCTGTTCTCTCTGTAAAGCCCCACCTGCGGACACGTCGTTGTCCATGCAACGACTGCCTGACAAAACAAGAACTATGGCGTAAATGAACAGAATATGCAACGATCCACTGCAGAAAATCCCAGATTTAAGAACTTCACAGTTGCAGTGGATTGTAAAGGACTGAGAACTCAACGGCTTGATATGAACTGCTTGGGACTCTACAAATCTTCGTTGCAGCGAGCTGCTGCTAGTGTTTCCGCCACAAGCGCCTACAAGAGTCTAAGGTGCGAAAGGAAATGCAAGGTGAATAGAGAAGGAGTAGAGGAGCAGAGAGAAAGGATTTGAGAGAAAGTCAAAGAAAATGCGAAAGGAGTAAAGGAGTTGAGAGCAGCGAAAGAAATCTCTCAGCTCATCTCAGCACCTCCAGCGCAATTTCCTGTGTCGAGCCTCCACAATATTCGCTCAGAAAACGAGAAGAAAAAAATGCTAAGAATGATTTTAAGAATGCTATTTGAAAAATAATAAGAACTTAATGCTTGTCTTGAAGAAGAGGAGTGACCTATTTGAAAAGACTTGCCTTTGCGAAGGGCTCCGCTGGACCTATGCACCAGCTCAATGAGATCTGAAATCAAGGGGTGTTGTTGCGGAAATTCTGGATGCACCGTAAGACTCCGACTTCAACGAGGTCAGGTTGCCACTTCCTGCCTGGGTCATGTGTTCTTTTTCTTCACCATTTCAGATTCGTGGCTTTTTCTTTTAACACTTGCCCATTTGCTTTTTGTATTTGGGTTCTGCCTTACTCTTACTTCACCTCTTTTCTGGTTGTTGTAACTGATTTCATCTTCCTCTTGCTTCCTTCTCAACATGCTCTACCTTCTCCCTGTCACCTGTCACAGTGACACACTGACAATTCTAATAAGCTTCCACTGGCAGTGTTGATTGGCAGTATTCAAGATCTTGAGGCTGCTGGAATGAATGCTCAAAAGGCAAATATGAAACAACGGCCGACTGCCAACCTTCACCATTAAGAAATGATGTTCTACAGCACTAGCACCATCATAATCAAGCTTCAGGCAGTGGATAAGAACGGCAGAATGACAAATTCTACTAGTCTGGCTATATCCAACTACAGTCAACAAGTTATGTATAAATAGAAAGACAGATATATATATATAGAGAGAGAGATTTAAAGGTTTATGTATTTAATGTCAATATATATATATATATATATCAATATATATGTGTATATATATATATATATCGATATATATATATATATAAATATGTATATGTATATATATATATATATCAATATAAATATATATATACATATATATGTGAGTCTATTTGGTCACCTTGCAACGGGCTTTCCAACTCGAAGGAGGTCACAATATTGCTTTTTATTTTGACCCAGCATGGCCTCGGCTTCCAAAAGTCCACGGCCTCAGCTTACAACAAACAGTCACAACTTGTCACAACTTGTCACAACCAGTTCGCTCTCAATGTTGGAGATGGGAGGGGTTTGTTGTGGGCGCGGGATTTTGATGAGTTTGAGTTCATTTACAAAAATTGCCTTCTCTTAAATCAGGTACCTTGATGTAATATGTTTAAACATTGTAAGGTGGTGTATTAAATGGCTGTGTAGTAGTTGGTTATGGCGATGAAAATTTGTAATGTCTCAGCTTCCTGGGTACATGGAATTGATGAGCCCTTGTGCAGCATTTGTATTTCCATTATGTTCTACACAGCTTGTAATATGTGCATAGGTGTTATTGCGCTGATTGGATGCAGTCATAAATGGATCTTTGAGCTGTTCAAGCAAGCCAAGGTGAGAGTCTTATTGTGTACTAGCAAGCATCCATTAGGTAATACTACATGCATTATTTGTAGTATTGCTTTGTATGGGGATGAGTGGATGTTGTTTAAATACATTGGGGTAATTAGATTAGCCTTCCTTTATAATATATTGCTTTTTAAACGCAGAGTACAGTTGCTATTTAGACTATACTGTCTTTATACTGAGTCGAAAGCTCAGGCAGTTTTACAAGTTTCCCTTTGTTCAGGGTACAGTTCCAATTTGGATTTTAATTTCTGTATACTGAATTGAAAACCATTGGCTTGACATTACCTTTTCACTTTCTATTTTAGGTTTACTATTAACTAGGATTGCAATATTTTTGTTATTATACACATAGTGTTAAGATATATAATGACGTAATTATCTAGATGCATGTAAATTATTTCCTCCATCTGATTATAGCTCCCAAAAGACTTCTGAAAAATCATTCACAATAACTATAGCAACCATGATTACAATTTACACATGGCTAAAGTATTAACACCTTAGCCAACATTCCAATGAACTATAAGTAGCAAATAGGTTAATGGCTACATGCCACCATAGGCAATTATAACATTTTCTCTTGCCATAAAATATCCCGGCAAGAGACCCCAAACAGTGAGATGGGGGAAGTGGGAAAAGGACACAGCAAGAACATTTTTTTAAGAACACAGGTATGAGAGCACACATCTGAGAATACACAAATGAGCACGCAAATGTGAAAGCACACATATGAGAGCACAAATGAGCACACATGTGAGAGCACACATATGAGAGCACACGTGTGAGAGCACACATATGGGCGCACACATGTGAGAGCACACCAAAGAGAGCACAGATATGAGAGCACACATAAATGAGCAAACATATGAGAGCACAAATGAGCACACATGTGAGAGCACACATGTGAGAGCACACATTTGAGAGCACATCTGAGAACACACATTTGAGAGCACATATGAGCACACATTTGAGAGCACACAGATGAGCACACATGTGAGAGCACGCAGATGAGCACACATGTGAGAGCACACATATGAGAGCACACATGTGAGAGCACACATTTGAGCACGCACATGTGAGAGCACACATATGAGAGCACACAGATCTGACAACACATATGAGCACACATGTGAGAGCACACATTTGAGCACGCACATGTGAGAGCACACATATGAGAGCACAGATATGAGCACAAATGCGAGGCGAGAGCACACACATGATCACACATATGAGAGCACACACATCAGAGCACACATTTGAGCACACATGTGAGAGCACACATATGACAACACATGTGAGAGCACATATGAGAGCACACATGTGAGAACAAAGATATGAGCACACACATGTGAGAGCACACATTTGAGCACACATCTGAGAGCACACATGTGAGAGCACACATATGAGAGCACACATCTGAGAGCACACATTTGAGAGCACATATGAGAGCACACATTTGAGAGCACACATTTGAGCACACATGTGAGAGCACGCAGATGGGTTCACATGTGAGAACACACATATGAGAGCACACATATGAGAGCACACATTTGAGAGCACACATAAGAGAGCACACATGCATGAGCACACATATGAGAGCACACATCTGAGAATACACAAATGAGCACGCAAATGTGAAAGCACACACATGAGAGCACAAATGAGCACACATGTGAGAGCACACATATGAGAGCGCACAGATCTGACAACACATATGAGCACACATGTGAGAGCACACATTTGAGCACGCACATGTGAGAGCACACATATGAGAGCACAGATATGAGCACAAATGCGAGGCGAGAGCACACACATGATCACACATATGAGAGCACACACATCAGAGCACACATTTGAGCACACATGTGAGAGCACACATATGACAACACATGTGAGAGCACATATGAGAGCACACATGTGAGAACAAAGATATGAGCACACACATGTGAGAGCACACATTTGAGCACACATCTGAGAGCACACATGTGAGAGCACACATATGAGAGCACACATCTGAGAGCACACATTTGAGAGCACATATGAGAGCACACATTTGAGAGCACACATTTGAGCACACATGTGAGAGCACGCAGATGGGTTCACATGTGAGAACACACATATGAGAGCACACATATGAGAGCACACATTTGAGAGCACACATTTGAGCACACATGTGAGAGCACGCAGATGGGTTCACATGTGAGAACACACATATGAGAGCACACATATGAGAGCACACATTTGAGAGCACACATTTGAGCACACATGTGAGAGCACGCAGATGGGTTCACATGTGAGAACACACATATGAGAGCACACATATGAGAGCACACATTTGAGAGCACACATTTGAGCACACATGTGAGAGCACGCAGATGGGTTCACATGTGAGAACACACATATGAGAGCACACATATGAGAGCACACATGCATGAGCACACATGTGAGAGCACACATGTGAGAGCACACATATGAGAGCACACACATCAGAGCACACATATGAGAGCACACATCTGAGAACACACTTGTGAGAACACACATATGAGAGCACACACATCAGAGCACACTTTTGAGCACACATGTGAGAGCACACATATGACAACACATGTGAGAGCACACATTTGAGAGCACATCTGAGAGCACACATTTGAAAGCACATTTGAGCACACATTTGAGAGCACACAGATGAGCACACATGTGAGAGCACGCAGATGAGCACACATGTGAGAGCACACTCATGAGAGCACACATATGAGAGCACACGTGTGAGAGCACACATATGAGCACACACATCTGAGAGCACGCCAATGAGAGCACAGATTTGAGCGCACACATATGACATATGAGAGCACATTGGTGCACTCAGAAGAGAGAACTCTTGACAAGATCTCGTCAAAAGCCAAAATAAGCACCACGCGCAGGCGAGAGCGATTCGACACGCACAAACTCCGCAGAGGGTTGCGCGAGCGAAATCAAAATTCGCACTGCGCGCAGGCGAGAGCGATCTGACACGCACGAAGTCCGCAGAAGGTTGCACCAGCGAAATCAAAATTTGCACCGCGCGCACTCGAGAGCGATCCGACGCGCACAAAGTCCGCAGAGGGTTGCACGAGCGAAATCAAAATTTGCACCGCGCGCACTCGAGAGCGATCCGACGCGCACAAAGTCCGCAGAGGGTTGCACGAGCGAAATCAAAATTTGCACCGCGCGCACTCGAGAGCGATCCGACGCGCACAAAGTCCGCAGAGGGTTGCACGAGCGAAATCAAAATTTGCACCGCGCGCACTCGAGAGCGATCCGACGCGCACAAAGTCCGCAGAGGGTTGCACGAGCGAAATCAAAATTTGCACCGCGCGCACTCGAGAGCGATCCGACGCGCACAAAGTCCGCAGAGGGTTGCACGAGCGAAATCAAAATTTGCACCGCGCGCAGGCGAGACACAAAAAAACAGAGGTAGTAAAGGCACCTGAAGTCTCCATTACACTGCGATTTGTGATTTCAAGCGTTTATGTTGCAAAAGGCTGCGCCTGCCACGAAAAAGTGATCCCGAGGCATACGAAGTCCTGCACCTGTCACGAAAAATGATCTCGATATAGCAGATGCAAAAATGACGACAGTCTCACGAAAGGAGCGTTTTGAGGTCGCCAAAAAAGAGCTCAAGATCACGAAATGCTGCACCTGTCACGAAAGAGTCGATGTTTTCGGACACGCTCATTTTGTGTGCGCCTGCCAGCGTTTTTGCAACGTCGCAAAATCGACAACAGTTACAGGTTTTGTGAAACATCGCGAATTCCTTGCGCCTGCCACAGATTCCTAATGCCCAAGAGGGACAAAAGTTAGCTTTCCCTTGCGCGGGCCAGGTAAAATGCACATTGATCAAAAAATGGACACGGCGCGCAGACGAGAACGCAGCTCCGGAAGACAGAGCTCCCAGCCAAGGTTCTCGCGCGAGGCTTCCTTCGAAAACGGAAGATGCAGACATGTTTTGCACGAAAGGGTTCACGAATAAGCCGGGGGCGCCGGCGCACACCTCGTTCTACACGAGGACCTTTTCCCTTACCGTAAGAACCCCTATAGCACACACTGTTTGGGGAAAAAGGCATGTGTTGGAACTGTGTAAGCCCATGACATTACATTTCCCAAAGAATCAATACAAAAAATAATGAGCACCAGTGCAGCCTTGCTAGGTTATATGGAGCCAATAGCTTCCTCCCTAAAATTGACATATCTACATGATAAATATGTCATTTCTAGGTAGGCTTTATGGAACTAACATTATCAGTTGGAATTCAAGCAACACTATACAATGATCAGGTGTGAACCACTGATAATGAAAGTACTTCTTGATGAATGGAACCACAATACATAGCTTTAAGTCAACATAAATGGCCATGCAACTAAAAATAGCTATAGTAACTACAACATCAGTAGCTATCCAAATAAACTTAAACCAAACATTTTAATACTATTATAATTATTAAAATACAAGGGCCTCATCCAAAAGGACAAATTTGATCTGGATGCATGACTCTGGTTGTATTGAACTATGGTTGCTATGTTTTGTTGACTGTGGATTTAATAGTGAGTCTGTCAAATTGACGTGAAGTGGCTTCAGCAGCGCAAGGCGCTTGTTTCTTGAGCCAAAGTGAGGGTTAGGCACAGTGGCCTTGTGTGTGCCTAAGCAGTTGTTTACTGCTAAAAAGGGCTATGCGAATTCCCTCAAGCACTTTATGTCCCCCCCCTTGCTAAGGTTACTTATGATCGATAAAGTATATCTATGTAAAAT
>VSDK01016649.1:164452-188628 GCA_009767595.1 Symbiodinium kawagutii
ACCTTGGGTTTCGCCTTTGGTTTCAACTTGGTCTCTGCAACCTTTTCCTGGGGCTTTACCTCTTCAGTATCCCTTGGTCGGGATCCTGGAAGCCTCAGCTTCTTCTTTGGGGGTTCCTGACCTGGTACCACCGGGACAACCGCAGAAGAATCAACAGCAACGGTAGGTGCCACCTTATCCTTGGACAAACCACTTGATGCAGAGGGTAAAGCCTTTGGTTCCACAGTCGTCACAACGTCACTTGAAGATCCAGCTCTAGGAGGTGAATTGGATGGACTCCTGGGCCTATACTTCCTCTCCGTACGTTTGGAAGGAGGATTCTTTGGATGCGCTGGTTCCGTGGATTGGTGTGCTATCCTAGCCTCCACCCACTGCACACGTGCAACACCGGTTTCACTGGAGGGTGCAACTTGGGGTTGATGCTCTCCTAGGCTAGCCTTAGCTGCTAATTCCTTGGAACGCCTAGTCTTGGCACCTCCCCTTTCCTTGGGCATAAGCCCTTCAGACGCGGAGCGAGCCCAAAATCCAGATCCACCAGTGGTAAGGCGCACGCAATGCAGCCAGTTACCAATCGAGCAAACAGCAACGAAAGCAAATGGCGCAGCAAAGAGCTACGGCTGATAACCACGTGAAGTGGCTTCAGCAGCGCAAGGCGCTTGTTTCTTGAGCCAAAGTGAGGGTTAGGCACAGTGGCCTTGTGTGTGCCTAAGCAGTTGTTTACTGCTAAAAAGGGCTATGCGAATTCCCTCAAGCACTTTATGTAATTGTGATTGCTAAGGTTACTTATGATCGATAAAGTATATCTATGTAAAATAAATACCTGATTGTTCATGGCTTACTATGGCTATTCTGAAGGTAAGAGCCCCTCGGTATTAACTATCTACTGCCCTTGAATATGGCTCCTTAATATTGGAAGGATCCTTCAATGTTAATTATGTATGGCCCTTAGATACAAACTCTTAACATTGGGAACATTTTCTAATATCAATTGTTTTATTTTTAGGCCAAAATACGCAAAGACTATTTGGATCAACGCCATGTTGAGACTAACCAGGAAAATATTGTTTGGTTTCTCTTGTTTTTCTGGAAATCGTCATCTTTCAGGATTAATCTGGATTAATCTAGATTAATCTGGATTCATCTTCGGCCCACCACAAACCAAAAAAAAACAAAAGAACCAAAAAAAACAAAAAAAACAAAAGAACCAAAAAAAACAATGTTTTGGAGACTAGTCTGAAAATAGCCCTGATCCAAGTAGTCCTGAAAACATTGTTTTTTTTGTTTTTTGGGGTTTTTTGGTTCTTTTGGTTCTTTTGTTTTTTTTTGGTTCTTTTGTTTTTTTGTTTTTTTTGGTTTTGTGGTGGCCTCAGGATTAATCCAGATTAATCCAGATTAATCCAGATGCATGAAAACAAAAAACAACAGATTAGCTAGAATCTATTTCCTTTTGGGTAAGTATCAGGTGGTATTAAATAAATATTAAATACCTGATTGTTTATATGAGCTCTTATGAGAGCAAAAAAACAAATAACAATCATATGAATATAAATGATTCTGTAGTGTTATCTCTTCAAATAAGCTGTTGTTCCGCGCCCACAACAAACCTTTCTGTTGGAGATTGGGTGGTGGGACAGCCTGGTGTTCGAAGGTTTCCTGCTTCCATGTTTCCAGGGACGTACAGGATCCCAACACACTCACGCATGTACTTCACGATTTTGAAACAAGGCAATGAGTCTTACACGTATGGCATCGATCCAGGAAAGGCTGGACATACGATCATTTCTGTTCGAAAGCAATGGTGAAACTGCTAATTTTTCTGCAATATATCCTCGCGGTCTCGTGCCACCAAATCTATTCATGACATTTCATGACTGCATATGCACTAAACGATACAAATGTCGCAAATGAGGGAACGGCTTGATAGCAAGTCCAGTTGCTGCCGCAAGCTCTTGACCTCCAAATGAAGCTTCCAGCCATGACATTGACATAGTGGACAATGACATGACATTGCGGACATGCCTCGAGCATGAGAGACTCCACTGTGCCAGAATATTCCTCGTTCATGACTGCCTCGAATTCGGAAGGAGGAAAATTGCATTGCATGCGGAAAGGCTTCCGACATTTTGGTAAAAAGGCATCGAAAAAAACCCTGCGCTGCAAAGCACTCCTAGGGATCAAACAGTGCAGCGAATGTGCTTTGCACGAGCTGCAAATTTCAACGTGGATAGCGTCTCGCCGAAGCATAAAGCCTTGCAATTGTAGTGCACTATCATGAAAAAATGGCAGGGCTTGATGACAGACTACAGCACTTAGAAACACTAGAAGTCCGAAGTAAGGCCCAAACAGATGGACTGATACAAGCTGCAATGACCGTCTTCGAGTTTCCACCCAGAGAATCACGCAGCAAGAATGTAAGCTTGCCTAGCGGGGCAAACTTAGAGTCCAGGGACTGGGAAATTAAACAAGACGAGAATGAGACAAGATAAAAAAAGTGACCAAAATCGCCAAGTGCAAGTACAAGGAAAGAAAAGGAAGGAAAAAACAAGTGAATCAACTTTGAATAAAGTTTGAACAAAGAAGACCCTTTCAACAAAGCCAGGCCAACTGTCGCGGTACCGAACAAAAGGCTGCCGATACCTCGGAGAGTGCTGCAAAGTGCTTCAAACTTTGGTGAACACAAGTGTCCCAAAGGACTGAGGAAAGTTCCCTGCAGCCGGTTTTCTGCGATGTGATAAAGACCTTGACTCAGAAGTGGAAGTCTCTTTCGGCAGTGCTTTCGGCAGTCCCCGTTCCAAAGATGCAGCCGTGCAACATGATAACATTGGTGAGCGCACTCAGGCTTCGATTGATGGCGCCAGCCTCCTTGACTCTGATGCTCTCATGCTGCGAGCGGGACCAGCAGAGAATGAGAGAGCAATGAGAAGTCTTGTGCCAGCTATGCAACTGCAAGGAGCATTCGAAGCTAAGAACATCGAAGGAAGTTTGGAAGTCAAAGGTCTAAAGTTGCCGGAGAAGAGATGTCGGAGATGTGAGAGTGTGATAGGAACCGCGCGAATTTGCATAGTTTTGTGCTCTGGGAAGGTGGAAAATTAGGCTCTGTAACCGAGCGCAGTTTTTTTGGTAAAACACTGAACAAAAATTGCACACCACTGTTGGTTCAAGGCTCAGTTGAAAACCAGGAACAAAAATTGGTTCGCGACAGCGTTCGAAAGAGATAGACAGATAGATAGATAGATAGACAGGCAGACAGACAGATAGATAGATGAATAGATCGATAGATTGATATAAAGATAAAAAGATAAATAGGTAGATAGGTAAATGGATAGATAGATAGATAGATAGATAGATAGATAGATACATAGATACATAGATACATAGATATATTGAGACAAAGATACTTAGAGACAAAGATACAAGCATACATACATACATACATACATACATACATACATACATACATACATACATACATACATACATACGTACATACGTACATACATACATACATACATAAATACATACATACATACATACATACATACATACATACATACATACATACATTACATACATACATACATCCATACCATACATCCATACCATACATCCATACCATACATACATACCATACATACATACATACATACATACATACCTACCTACCTACATACATACATACATACATACATACATAAATACATACATACATACATACATACATAAATTACATTACATTACATTACATTACATTGCATGACATTGCATGACATTGCATTGCATTACACTACATTAGATGACATTGCATTGCATTGCATTACATTACATTACATTACATTGCATTACATACGTAGGCACGTACGTACATACATACGTACATACGTACATACGTACATACGTACATTCGTACATACGTACATTCGTACATACGTACGTACATAAGTACATACGTACATACGTACATACGTACGTACATACGTACATACGTACATACGTGCATACGTACATACGTACATACGTACATACGTACATACGTACATACGTACAAAAAGTTACATACGTACATACGTACATACGTACATACGTACATACGTACATACGTACATACGTACATACGTACATACGTACATACGTACATACGTACATACGTACATACGTACATACGTACATACGTACATACGTACATACGTACATACGTACATACGAGACAGACAGACAGACAGACAGACAGACATACTTTAAATAGTTAATTAAATAATTGATACATACTTACATACATACATACATACATACATACATACATACATACATACATAGATGCAGATATACAGGGATTCATATTTACATATAGACATATACACATAAATATGTAAAGAGAATGGAAGAAAGAAAGAAATAGATAAAGAAGGAAAGATGGATAGAAAGAGAGAAAGAAAGAAAGACAAATAGATAGAAAGATGAATATATAGGTACATGTATAGAAAAAATACACAAACATGATATATGGCTGCAGGAGTAAATTAATGGACAAAAAAAAGACATACGGATATTCTGTCGCTATTCCGTTGCTCTCTAGCATACGCGCATCACAAACAGCTTGTTCCCTCTGCTAGCCGTTCTCATTTTGGAAACTTCCACGTACTACTGTGATCCAGATTTTGTTCATCAAAGCATGAAAATGACAGCAGCAGTGTGCTGTGCAGAACAGCAGGGGCACCACAGGATGAAGTGGATCAAAGGTCTGCCGTTCAGAGCCGGCAAGATCAATCAGATTCAGCCTCGCGTTGGCTTAGGTGCTAATCACCTCTGTCACTTGAATAAAGAAGTCATTGAAGAATTCAAGCCACAACTTGTAGCTCTGGACCTTGAGACTTTGGTTGATGTCACACCACCAGAAGTCGTGCTTGATGCTTCAAGCTTCAGAGTAAACACTGAGTGTGACCTGCCAGCAGGATGTCTCTCACAAACTGGACCTTCGAACAGGAGCCTTCCTTCATTCTTCTTCATTATTCCTTCAATTCTCACTCTTCCTTCTGCCATTCATTCATTGAATTCTTTCGTTCCTTCCTTCCTTCCTTCCTTCATTCATTCATTCATTCATTCATTCGTTTGCTCCATCATTCATTCATTCATTCATTCATTCATTCATTCATTCATTCATTCATTCATTCATTCATTGGTTCGTTCCTTCGTTCGTTCGTTCATTCATTCATTTGTTCGTTCCTTCGTTCATTCATTCATTCATTGGTTCACTCATTTGCTCGTTCATTCATTCATTCATTGGTTCGTTCATTCATTCATTCATTTGCTCGTTCATTCATTCATTCATTTGTTCGTTCGTTCGTTCGTTCCTTCCTTCCTTCCTTCCTTCATTCATTCATTCATTCATTCATTCGTTTGCTCGATCATTCATTCATTTGTTCATTCATTCATTGGTTCGTTCCTTCGTTCCTTCGTTCGTTCGTTCATTCATTCATTCATTCATTCATTCATTTGCTCGTTCCTTCCTTCCTTCCTTCCTTCATTCATTCATTCATTCATTCATTCGTTTGCTCGATCATTCATTCATTTGTTCATTCATTCATTGGTTCGTTCCTTCGTTCGTTCGTTCATTCATTCATTCATTTGCTCGTTCATTCATTCATTCATTGGTTCATTCATTTGCTCGTTCATTCATTCATTGGTTCGTTCCTTCGTTCCTTCGTTCGTTCGTTCATTTATTCATTCATTTGTTTGCTCGATCATTCATTCATTCATTCGTTCATTCATTCATTCATTCATTCATTGGTTCGTTCCTTCGTTCCTTCGTTCGTTCGTTCATTCATTCATTCAATTATTCCCTCGTTCATTCATTCATTCATTCATGGGTTCGTTCCTTTATTCGTTCGTTCATTCATCATTTATTCATTTGCTCGTTCCTTCATTCATTCATTCATTCATTGGTTCATTCATTTGCTCGTTCATTCATTCATTCATTCATTTATTCATTCATTCATTCATTCATTCATTCATTCATTGGTTCGTTCCTTCGTTCGTTCGTTCATTCATTCATTTGTTCGTTCCTTCGTTCATTCATTCATTCATTGGTTCACTCATTTGCTCGTTCATTCATTCATTCATTGGTTCGTTCCTTCGTTCCTTCGTTCGTTCGTTCATTCATTCATTCATTCATTTGCTCGTTCATTCATTCATTCATTGGTTCGTTCCTTCGTTCCTTCGTTCATTCATTCATTCATTGGTTCGTTCCTTCGTTCGTTCGTTCATTCATTCATTTGTTCGTTCGTTCATTCATTCATTCATTCGTTTGCTCGATCATTCATTCATTCGTTCATTCATTCATTCATTCATTGGTTCGTTCCTTCGTTCCTTCGTTCGTTCGTTCATTCATTCATTCATTAATTGATTATTCTTTCATTCTTCCATTTTCCATTCTCTAAAGCACCGCTTCAGAAGAACGCTTTCCTTTGGAAATCTTTCGCCCTGGTGATCCTGTTGCCAGTGTCATCTGAGCGTGAGATGTGAATTGACTTGGAGATGCCTTAGGAAGATGATAGCCATGATAGCCATGATTGATGATCCTAGTTTCTTGTTTGGTGTGGTCGCCATTCTGGATTCTGGCCTCCGCGGTTACTGAAGTTCACCTTTGATGATGTCTTCAAGTCCCCCTGCGCTATCTGGGTTGCTTGGTCAAAAGAGCAACAGCAACAATCATAATTGTATCTTACTATGACGATCATCACCGCCCACAGAGCACTAACCATCACCATCACCATGATGAGATTGTCGCCACTATCATCCTCATCGTCATCATCATCATCATCATCATCATCATCATCCTCGTTGTCGCCGTCGTCCTCGTCATCATCATCATCATCATCATCATCATCATCATCATCATCAACCTCGTTGTCGTCGTGGTCGTCGTCGTCTTCTTCTTCTTCTTCTTCTTCTTCTTCTTCTTCTTCTTCTTCTTCTTCTTCTTCTGTTTCTTCTTCTTCTTCTTCTTCTTCTTCTTCTTCTTCTTCTTCTTCTTCTTCTTCTTCTTCTTCTTTTTCTTTTTTTCCTTCTTATTGTTATTATTATCATTATTCTTCTTCTTCTTCGTCTTTCATCTTCTCCTTCTTCTTCTTGTTCTTCTTCTGCTTCTTCTTCTTCTTCTTCGTCTTCTTCTTCTTCCTTCTCCTTCTTCTTCTCCTTCTTCTTCTTCTTCTTCTTCTTCTTCTTCTTCTTCTTCACCTCGTGTTCGTCCTCATCCTTTCGCTTGTCCATCGCACCTTCACCCCCGTCTCCGTTGTCAGAATCAGGACAGCTGCATTTCTCAAAAAAACAATGGCTGTCAGTAGCAACCCAATTTCAGTACAGAACTTCAACAGCAGGATGAGCAGCAGCAGCAACAGCAGCAGCAGCACCACCACCACCAGAAGCAACCAGACAAAAAACACCGCCAACGCCACCACTCAGACCATCGCCCCATCACCCCCACCACCCCCACCACCCCGACCACAACCACCACCACCACCACCACCCCTCCAAAGAACGACAACGACATCAAAAGCCATCGGGACGACGATGGCAAGAACAAAAATGGCGACGGCAACGACCACGACCACAACCAAAACAACAACAGCAATACTGACAGCAACTGCAACTTTCACAACTGCAAACATTGACACACCTAAAGCCGCAACAACAGCGACGGCAGCATACAATAGATCAGGAAAACACAAATAACTTTTAAATGAGGGACACTCTGGCAGGACACGTTTTCCAGGACTGTTGCAACTGCTTCAAACCTCTAGACGGTGGCTGCAACTGGTTCAACACGCAGAACAAGACAGACACGATTGAACGCTGTAGTTGCGTTGAACCTTTCCATTCTCCCGCAACCCTTACCTCTGCATTTCTACATCCCTGGAGACTTCTGCTCACTATCATCTCAATCTGGGCTGCAGCGTGTCCGAAACAAATCTCTCTCTTTCTATACCATGGACAAGTGGTACAACTTGCTCCGATTCATTTCTGGACAAGTTGGAACGCGTCTTTCGACGTCCCACCTCGAGCTCAGCTCGTTCATTTGAGTGAACGCCACATGTCTTTGATGCAGCCCCTGCAACAAGGAAAAGCCACTGTAGCAAATTCAGCATGCAACTCTGCGGGTGCCTTCCACACAACATGGAAGGCATCAGAAGCAGTCCACACAGAATGCTGGCTGAGCCGTTCCACATAGACACCTCTATTTGTGTCCTGATGGCTGCACATGCCTTGCTTTGGCCAACTTGGTAAGAAACTCATTCATTCATTAGTTCATTCATTTGTTCGTTCGTTCGTTATTAATTCATTCATTCATTCATTCATTCATTCATTCATTCATTCATTCATTTATTCATCCATATATTTACGTACAAAATTATATGTTGACTGCTGTAGTCCTCTCTGATTTGCAGATTGCTTGAAGTTGGTTCGAGGAGGTCTGTAATCTGCTCCTGGCAACAGTTGCATGCCACGAACTAGACGACAAAGAATTACCAGTTGCATTTGACACTCCTTGTAGATCTCCAAGTACCTGAGCTGATTCCCATATCCAAGGTCATCATATCCCTCCGTGTTGCGGATACAATATTTTTTGTTGCAGTCTGTTTCCATGGCGCACGAACACTTGCAAGTGTGCTGGATGCTTCCATCTTTGCAATGGCGGCGACCTTAACCACTTCGGGGGCTTGACTCCAGACGGGTTTGACCATCGAAACAAGAGCCCATCCCACTTGGGAGAAATATCACGTACTGAATATATACATTTACGTGTATACATATCATGCAGAAACAAGAAAATAGTGCAAAAACATAGATGCTGAGGAAAAGATTCTCTACTGACTGAAGAAACTGATGTACATGAATGGTCAGAAACACCTTAAAAGCAACAACAAAAACCCACAGGTCCTGCAATCTGGAAAGCACGAAAGCAGAAACGATCCAATTCAGTCCAAATCATCCAGTAAAGCGAAGCTCAACACATCATGTCAAAAATATAGGTGCCCTGAATACAGTATCCATCAAATTGTTTGCACCCTGACTGTGCAAAAGTAGTTCAATATCAAGTATCCCAATGCAATAATGTTGGCAAGCAGGTTCTTGGGTTGGCCTGATTCCGTTGCTGAGAATAGTGGTGTGTCAGTACCTACGTCGGGAACATGGGTTCGATTTCCTTTCAACAGCAGCAACAACAACAACAACAACAATAACAACAACAACAACAACAACAACAACAACAACAACAACAACAACAGCCACAACAAAAGCCTCATGGATAGCTTTGTTGGGAGTGGACTTGGGAGTGGGGCCAGTGCTCTTGATGGTACTTGCATGTAATAGTACTCTATCCTCTGCCTCTGGATATGTTTGCACATGGATAAAAATGTATCTATAGATACTAGATGTTGCGCTTGCGAAAATATCATTTGATGATCTGCAAGTTTCATCAGCAACGGGTTGCAGAGACGACAAATTCCCTTCGAGCAAAGAATCAACTTGAGCATCAGCTTGACCAATTTCTGCAGCCCTTTTCAATGGAGAGAAAGAAAGAAATCATGAAAGAAAGGCAGAGAGAGAGAGAGAGAGAAAAAAAAAAAAGAGAGAGAAAGACAGAGACAGAGAGAAAGATAGAGAGATGAGTTTGCAAACTGAAAGGAAGAGTATGAGGAGTTTTCAAATGTTGCAAACTTTCTGCCACCCACACTTCTCAAGTCTTGAAAGCACAAAAAGCCATGCAGGATGACTCTGAAACTCAGTTTCGGAAACTGAAACCACAGAGTTCAGAAGGCTGGTTCGAACCAAACGCTACAAGAAAGAAACACAACAATAAAGACATGCTTGTCCCCTCCCACCCCCATCCCTGTCAACCGCAAAGTTTCTCAAACATAGAAACCCTAGGTGCTGAACCTCACAAACAGTAAGTGTCAAACCACACAAAAATCAGACCGTACAACAACACTTTATTTCCTGAGGCATGGTTGTTGAACTGGCCTTAGTTGTTGAACCATAATTGCACCGGACTTTGATCCTCTGAGGTCTTGGCAGATTTCAGCAAAAATGTATTCCAACATCCGGCACATAAGTCCCCTTCAGAGGAAGGTGCAAAGATGTGCAAAGGCAGTTTGGCACTGAAAATTTTCCACAGCACCTCTTCATGTCGTGGTGCATTGACTGGACCGACTCCTTAAGAGCAGGTGCTGTGCTCTTCCTTGAAAACTGAGCAGCTCAGGAGAACTTTAAGCTTTGAACAACGGCACCCTGCATAGTGTAGGTTTTTCCACTTCCAGTCTGACCATAGACATAGATGCTACCATTGTACCTGCGTGCAAAGCAGGCAGTCAAACAGAGCCTCTGACAAGCCATTTGAAAATTGTGCATCGGCCCTCTGTGGGAGCAGACCCGCTGAGACAAGCATCAGCCACATTTCTTCCAAAAAGTTCAAACACATCTTCTTGCAAAGCAGACCTGAAACTGCCGAAGAGAAATCGCCAAACAGAAGGACTGCAATTTCTTGCCGACATTGCCAACTGCTCTCTGTCAAACAAAAAACATGATGAAAAATGCAGTCGTAATGGAAGCTTTAGACGAAGCTTGGAGCTGCGCTCTCCAAGCACACCATCAAAAGCAAAGTTTCGTGGTGGCTCCACAAAGTGAACCTTACATCTGAACAAAGCCACCTTCTCAACCACTGATACTCTGATATCGAGGCCACGGACAGTTCCCAAGGCAGTGTCCACCACAATGCTGTCTCGAAGATGAGCTAGGTCCTATTGCATCAAAAAACAAAATATATGTATCTGTGTGTGTATATATATGAAAACATATCTATGCATGAATATTGCGGTAGATTGAGCAGGGTCCTCTTTTGCATTCAGAGGACGGACTCGAACAAACACGCGTATCTGCGCAAGCTATGTCTACCAGGATTGCATTCAAAGTAAAGCAGCAACTGCGCACGTTGTCACCGCGATCAATTTGAAGGGCATCAGAATTAGACGTCGGAGAAGGTGGGACATCTACACACGAGTCCTGCAGTGCTCAAGGGCGGTTTGCACTACGGCTGAACATTTCTTATTACATCAGTAATCAGCACTTCAAAATGAACCACAAATGTTTACAAAGCTGCAAATTGCACATGGCCTCATCGTCCCCTTCATCATCATCTTCCTGATTAGTTGCAAGTGTTTTGGGCATCATTCCTTAAGACAACATTGGCCACAGGATCGGCGATCGAGGCCTGCATTGTTTCTTGCCATTGGTTCCAGGCAGTGCACGCTTGAAAGCTCACAATTTGTTTTGAACATGTGGGTTTAGAGATTAAATTTTGAAAAAACGGTCTTAGTAATATTCATCAAACTGTGCACGAAACTCGGGATTCTCAGTCTTTCATGGGTATCGGTATGGATCTTGGATCCGTTTGACCACGGCTGCATAGTGCTCTGAAATCAATTTAAATGTCAGTCCCCTGTATCTACTTGGAAAATTCATGGTGCAGTATTGTCAGATTGAGTAAGCACAAAAAGGTCTAGGAACCATGTTGTGTTCTCGCAGTGTCATGTCGAGCCATCTCTGGAAAATTCATGGCAAACATTTCTGCATGCTTGAACCTTGGAGGCACATCTGCAGGCACATCTGCGAGGCATCGACTGCTAACCCAAAAATGCAACTGAAAAACACATTGGGGAATTCTGGCGACTAATTCAAAGGCTGTCCCCAACAGCAGGACAATTTGTTAATTTTAATCACAGTTTTATGGTTGAGGATACCCATCCTCTTTGACCTCAATGACACAACTCTTGCCGAATAGGTGGTGTTTGGCACTGTTTGTGTGTCTCACCGCCGCACCATCCCACCAGCGACTGCTCGTGAACGCTGATCCCTTGACAAATCCAAAAGGGTAGCCCACGGCAGTGCCGAGGTTACATGGTCTTGTCAAAGAAGGGGTGTTCACCAGCGTTTGGTGGTGGGATTGCTTCGCGTGCCCTGTATATGTTCGGGGGCATTGCGACTCGGGAGTGCAGGCTACCCGGGTTTAAATCTTGATCAAAAGGAACTACCACAAATGTCAGTTTCAAATACACCGGTGCGTTTTTTTTCATATTTATGGCAATAAGATGCAAGCACATATAGACGTAACGTAATTCTAGATAGCCGTACAAACAGTACCCGCACGATTCCGGCGGGAAGTTTCCAAGTTTATACAAACCTATGGGGAAAACATTTGCGCCTATAAGACGCAACGCGACGGCATCATGACCGCAAAATGACTGCCACAACGACGTCGCCAACAGGACAACGCCACAAGAAAACCCCAGCGCAGCAAAAAATCAGCGCCCAAAAAACGCCACACAAAAACGTACCACACAAAAAGGTGCCAAACGAAAACAAACCAAACAAAAACGCACCAAACAAAAACGTACCAAAACACAAACGTACCAAGCACAAACCCACCAAGCACAAACGTACCACACAAAAACGTACCACACAAGAAGGTACCACACAAGATCCTACCACACAAAATCCTGCCACACAAAAAGGGACTATACAAAAACGTAACAAATACGTACCACACAAAATCCTGCCACACAAAAAAGGACCATACAAAAACGTAACAAATACGTACCACACAAAATCCTACCACACAGAAGCGTACCACACAAAAACGTACCAAACAAACACGCACCATGCACAACCGTGCCAAACACAACCTTTTTTTCGGTCTCCAAGCGCCAATGCAAATACCGCAGGTCACTGCTCGACAAAAATAAGATCTTCAGTGAAACCATGAACCAAAGCAGCAAAAGCAAAACCAAACCAAACAAGAAACCACCAAGCGGCCAGCCAGGATCCCCCCAGCCAGGACCCCAGCTGTCCGACGACCAGTGAATGGTTCACAACAAGGATCTTGGTACCAAGTGAAACAAACTACCAGGTCGTGCACCCACGCGCAGAACATGACCAAAGCATCACGAAACGCAAAACGACTCTCCTGAGTGAAGTCATCCAGAAAAGCCGTGAGTAGCATGTACAGCGCCATGTCAGCCCCAGCCTTAAAGCGCAATGCAGCGAGGTTGCAAGAACTCTGGCAGGCGCACACAAAATGAGCGTGTCCGAAAACGCTGACTTTTTCGTGGCAGGCGCAACATTTCGTGATCTTGAGCGCTCTTTTGATGAGCTCAAAACGCTCGTTTCGTGAGACTGTCGTCGTTTTTGCATCTGCTACGTCGAAATCATGTTTCGTGACAGGCGCAGGGCTTCGTATGCCTCGGGATCATTTTTCGTGGCAAGCACACTATTTTCTAACATCAAGGCTTGAAATCGCAAACCGGAGTGGCACGGAGACTTCAGGCACCTTTCATACCTCTGCTTTTTTGCTTCTCGCCTGCGCACGGTGTAAATTTTGATTTCGCTCGCCCAACCCCCTGCGGACTTTGCGCACGTCGGATCGCTCTCGTCTGCGCGCCGTGCGGATGTTGATTTTGTTCGCGCAGCCCTCTGCGGACTTTGCGCGCGTCGGATCGGTCTTGTCTGCGCGCGGTGCAAATTCTGATTTCGCTCCCGCAACCCTCTTCGGACTTCGTGCGCCTCGGATCGCTCTCGTCTGCGCGCGGTGCCAGTTTTTCCTTTTAAAGAGATCTGCTAAAAATTTCTCCTACCATGCTCTCACATGTGTGCTTGCTGCGCTCTCACATTTGTCCTCTCACACGCGCGCTCCCATATGTGTGCTGTTAAACGTGTGCTCTCATATGTGTGCTCTGACATTTGTGCTCTTGTATGTGCGCTCTTGCATCTGCGCTGTCAGATTTGCGTTCTCACATCTGTGCTCTCTCGCGCGCGCTCTCACATGCGCGCTCTTACGTTTGTGCTCTCACATGCCTGCTCTTACATTTGTGCTCTCATATATGTGCTCTCAAATGCGTGCTCTCACATGTGTGCTCTGCTTTGCGCGCTCTTACATGTGTGCTCTCATATGTGTGCTCTTACACACGCGCTCTCACATGTGTGCTGTCACGCGCGCGGTTTCATACGCGTGCTCTCATATGTGCGCTCTTACATTTGCGCTTTCACATGCGCGCTCTCATATGTGCGCTCTTTCACGTGCGCTTTTCAGTTTGTGTTTTCACACGCGTGCTTTCAATCGCGCGCTCTCATATGCGTTCTCTTACATGTGTGCTCTCACACGTGCGCTCTCATATTTGCGCCCTTACACGCGCGCTCTCACCTGTGTTCTTACATGTGTCCTCTCATGGGTGTGTGTGCTCTCCGTTGTGTGCTCTCAGATGTGTGCTCTCACACGCGCGCTGTAATATGTGCGCTCTTACATGTGTGCTCTCACATGTGTGCTCTCACAGGCGCGCTTTCACATGTGCGCTCTCGCATGTGTGCTCTCATATGTGCGCTCTCACATGTGTGCTCTCAGATTTGAGCTCTTACATCTGCGTTCTCACATGTGTGCTCTCATATCTGTTCTTACATGTGTGCTCTCACATGTGTGCTCTCATATCTGTTCTTACATGTGCGCTTTCATACGCGCGCCCTGACATGTGTGTTCGCATATATAATATACGCGCTTTCATATGTGTGCCCTCACATGTGTCCTCTCAAACGCGTGCTCTCACACGCGCGCTCTTATGTATGCTTTTTTTGCGCGCTTTCATATGTGTGCGATACAATGTCCTTTACCCAATTCCCCCCACCACACTGTTTGGGGTCGCTTGCCGGGATAAACTTTTGACTCGGCGGCACCTTCTGGGCACCATACCCCGGTCGCTACATAGCAAAAATAGAAGACTGAGAGTGAAACAAGCATGGCAATGGCATCCTAACCAAAACCAGCCAAACAAACCAAACCAAGACACCCCAGCCAAACCAAAAACCAACACAAAGAAAAAACACAACCAAACCAAAAAGCCAATTGGCCATCGCCAAAGCCTACGATAAAAGTAGGCGAAACGTCCGCTCTCACGCATCTGAGAAATGGCTGACCCAAGCATCAGTATCGTGTTCTCCTTTGACTGATGAAACTACGATGGCTGTTGGTTGCGTCCTCCACTGCTTCCAGTCTGCGCAGCCAGACTTCGCAAACTAACACGACAATCCCGCGCAAAATCAAATACGCAAAAAAAACCGAGCTTTGTGCCAGGGTCATCAAATGACCACTATCTTAAGCAGTAAGCGAAAAAATCATTTAATTCGAAAAGACGGGACGGGACCCGACCCTTTCAGCAATTCAGTCCAAAGCCCATGGAACACGTGCTGCGAGCCAAAGGATGCTTCAACGCAACTGACAAATTTGTCCAGCAAATGTGTCTAAGCGTCCGGGCACTGTACAGGATGAATCAGAAAGGCAATGGTGTGGTGAAGCTAATCCATGATATTTCAAAACCAGCACAATGGACAGACCCATAATACCACGCGAAAAAATTTGCGAGGCGCAACTCAAAGGAAGCGCGGCCATTGCACTAGCTAAAGCCTGGCAGGAATGCACACTTGCAGAAACAAACAAAACCTTTTCACAATACACTCACACGGAGAGCTCCTCTTCAATTTTTTTCTGCTCGCCTTTTTGATCTTTCCCCCTGTCCCCAGGTGGCAGTCATGGAGAAACTCTTTCAGCACGCCATTGGGCACTCTAAAGGCCACCTACTTACTATTTTGAAAAGACTTCTTACCATTGTGGCATAATGGAGAATATGATGACACCGAGGAACTATTCATTGGATTGGACAAGAATGGCTTAAGCGCTATTTGGGCAAACTCATTCTGATTTTGACTTGGAACATGCACGCTATGAACTTCTCCAAAGACTCCTTTGCTGTCTATACTTGTGACCGAGGCTTAGCGCCACAACGGCACCGCAGCAAAAAAAACTTCTCCAAAGACTTCATCCGGTAGCACGCCTACCATCCACACCAACATTGAGAAATTAGCTACAGGCGCAATAAGATAGGTTCAACCTACACCAATTTTCTGATTTCGTCAAAAGAACGCCCACCCACTCAATCAATATGGCAACCCCAAGCGAGATTAATGCCTCCGAATAAGCCTTTGCGGGGCTGCTGAAACGGCTGCGGACATGGCTGCGGCGATACACTGCCTGAGCAAGGCATTATTGCCACCTCTGGCAGCCCCCAGAGGGCCGAGCCGTGAACGGGTGATTGAGAAGGTACTTGATGCCCACTCCCACTTTCTCTTGGCTCCGCTGCGCATGGTTCCTCGAACATTCTCACCCCGTGTCCGTACAGTGCCAAGCCACTCTGGCTGCTGGCCCGGATGTGGGTTTTACCGCGCTGGAACTTCTTACAGGTCTTTGATGTCATTGTATTTGCGGAGGAAACATGACATCACTTGCCAATATTATTGCCAGCCCACAGAAAATTTATATCGGACCTTCCTAGATCATATCACCAGACACGTCTGCCTGAATTGCCACGCCATCGTTGGATAGAGCTACTTTATCAATTTCCCATTATTGCAAAAGTTGCTTATGCTTGCGCTTGTGACCAGAACACTTGCCAAGTGTGACGAGCCATAGAGCTTTGACAACATTTTTAGCATTGTGAATTGCCTGCTTTGGGCACGCTTCTGCGTGAATGATCCTTTACGCACGACGCAGCAGAGGTTGATGCCTTGCACTGCGTGCGAGGAGGGAGCGCGTTGTTTCACCTAGTCAATGGACTGGTGCCTGGTGTTCGCTCATCTTGTCTTTGCGCTTTGCACGCCTTTCCCTTGACTATCAAATTTCTGGCAAGCGCGCTGCATTTTTTTGGCATATTGGAGGAGGTAAACGCTGCGGGCTGTCCGCTGCTGCACTGTACCAACAGGGTCGAGCTAATCGCTCGCAGATGATTGAATTCACAAACAAAATGGTAAGTAAAACTATCACGCAAAAGATGAGCCACACTTAACTTCTGATCAATCTTGCTTTTTCCTGAGGAAAGAGTCTTGATCTGGTGTTCTCTTCTTCTTTTCTTCTCTGTCTTCTGATCGATCTTGCTTTTTCTTGAGGAAAGAGTCTTGATCTGGTTTTCTCTTCTTCTTTTCGTCTTTGTCTTCGGATCGATCTGAGGCAAGAGTCTTGATCTGGTCTTTTCTTCTTCTTTTCTTCTCTGTCTTCGGACCGCCTTGCTCTGTCCTAAGGAAAGAGACTTGATTTGGTCTTCTCTTCTTCTTCTCTTCTCTGTCTTCGGATCGATCTGGCTCTTTCCTAAGGAAAGAAACTTGTTTTAGTCTTCTTGTCATTCTTTGTCTTCTTTGTTTTCGGATCTGGGGGATTGAGTCTTGAATTCTTCTTCATTGTTTATCTGTTGCGGTCCTTACGCATTCCTGAGGAGTGAGTCTTGGTCTCGCTTCAGTCTAATCAGAGGATTGAGTCTTGAATTTGTTGATCCATGGCCAACTCATTGTTTTCGACAGAGAAGCTGAGCAACGGGCTTGCGGCTGTTTGATCTTATCTTGTTCAGTGTCAATTTCTTACCAGGCTTGATCTTGCTCATTCCAGTGGAGGGAGTCTTGATCTCATCTTGCTTGACATCCAAGGCAAAATCTCATACGCAATATCAAACACGCAAACTAACACAACAATCCCGCGCAAAATCAAATACGCCAAAAAACCGAGCTTTGCGCCAGGGTCATCAAATGAACACTATCTTAAGCGGTAAGCGAAAAAATCATTTTATTCAAAAAAGACGGGACGGGACCCAACCCTTTCAGCAATTCAATCCAAAGCCCATGGAACACGTGCTGCGAGCCAAAGGATGCCTCAATGCAATTGGAAAGTTTGTCTTTTTTTTCCCGGATAGCGCCTCACGTGCACTAAACACAGCTCGCTACATGTCCGAATAGGCAACAGTAGAAGCAGTGAGATCACTAAGTGAATGGAAGTAACATGGCAAACCAAGAAACAGCCCCAACGAAGAAACAAACCAAGCAACCAAGAACCAAAACCAGCAAGACAAATCATCATCTCACCAACGCAAAGAGCCAAAGAAAGCTGAGAAGCTAGGTGAAACATGTCAAACTCCGCACTCACTCTGCTCAGAAGACTACCATCCAGGCATCAGCGTCTCAAAATCTGAATTTACTGCATTCGCTGCGTATTGTCATGCTGTCATGCAATTGGAAAGTTTGTCCAGCAAATGTGTCTAAGCGCCCGGGCTCTGTAAAAGATGAATCAGCAAGGCAATCCTGCCGGTCCAGCTAATCCATCACATTTCAAAACCAGCACCATGGACAGACCCGTAATACCATGCGATAAAATTTGTAAGGCGCACTAGCTAAAGCCTGGCATGGAATGTACACTTGCAGAAACAAACAAAACCTTCACAATACACTTACACTGAGAGCTCCGCTTTAATTTTTTCTGCTCACCTTTTTGATATCTTCCCCCTGTCCCTAGGCGGCAGTCATCGAGAAACTCTTTCAGCACGCTATTGGGCAGTCTAAGGGCCACCTACTTACTATTTTGAAAGACTTCTTACTGCGGCGCAATGGAGAACATGATGACACCGATGAACTATTCATGTCATCTTGACCCAGGGATGAAGTCAGTTGCTACCTATGCCCGTGAATCTTACACTCAGCTCTATGGGAAGGTGCTGAAAATGCACAAACACATCCGTGATGGTTGTTTTGATCCAGACCTTCCCGCAGTCAATCGTGCTGCGCAATATTCTCAAGTCAGTGGAATTCAACCCATGGAGCATCTTGCAGGCACGGCAAGTTGTGGAGGACCCAGGATCAGGTTCAGACTCAAGCGCCGCATCCGATCTTGATTTGCTGCCTGACAACGTTGAGCACGAGCCTGAGACTCAGCATCTGGTTTCACTGTTTCCTAATTTTGCAGGAGCACCTGAGAACTCTCTTGTAGCGCATAGAACTTCAGGGATGGTACATGTTCTGAATGAGGATAATTTTCTGACCTGTGGTCGCAAGATGTCTGCTAGTTATCAGCCCTACGCAAAGGCTAGAAACTAGAAAGATTTCATGGATGGATGCGCCCAGTGTCGAAAAATTTTCAAGTCGCATGCACATTGATGCTTCCGAGCGGCGTTCCCCCAGCAAGATTCGTTATCTCGACCCATTAATGAAGGGGTCCCACGGGGCCTCTTCCACGTGTCTCGGCTGCATTTAGAAGGCTCAAGCGTTCCGAGGGCTGTTCCCCAGCAAGATTCTTTATCTCGACCCATTAATGAAGGGGTCCCACGGGGCCTCTTCCACGTGTCTCGGCTGCATTTAGAAGGCTCAAGCATTCGGAGGACTGTTCCCCAGCAGGGTTCCTTATCTCGACCCATTAATGAAGGGTTCCCACGGGGCCTCTTCCACGTGTCTCGGCTGCATTTAGAAGGCTCAAGCGTTGCGAGGGCTGAGGCGAATTGACACGCGCTGCACTCAGATGTAAATACTGATATAGCTCCGAATGCAAAGTATATCAAGAATGCGCAAACTAGCTTAACCCAGTGGCAGCTTGCAAAGTTTGCATCATGAGCAAATCTGGCAGCATGTCGCTTCTCTGCCACCTGTAGCAAGATCTTGGCTTGCAATCGGGTACCAATGGCAGGAATCTCTAAGTTGCACTCGCTTTTCATGCAAACTAATTGATGTTTCATGACGCTTTCAAATTCTCCATTTATTCTCCGCTTCTTATCTAGATGCCATGGCTTCATCCTTAAAATTTGAAGCTGCCTTCACTGAGCGCTTTGCAGATAGGAGTTGAAAACTGGATCGTGACCAAATTAAAGCCAAGCATTTTGCCACCTTTGGAAGGTGTGCTTGCAATTGCCTACTCACCTCAGAGTGCTAAGGATGCTCCCTTCCGTGATTTTCTCTCAAATCGTTTGGATGTAGATCCCTTACCAGCTCCACTGGCAGTGCTGCGCAGGCTTTTCTTTGAGGCCCACATTGTTGACGTGAGGAATCGAGTGGCAACCCTGCAGTAGACAATATATCCTACCGTTCAGCTTCGCACAACGAAAGAAAAAGCATCCCGCATCTAAACTGACATGGTGACTGCGAAGATGCAAAAGCGATGAAGTCCTTACCAAAGAAAAACTAAGGAGAGGTCGCAGCCTTCCCCACAGAAAAAGCGAATCAACGATCGAAAGCCAAGCACTAGGCGAGCACACCAGATGTACTCAAGCGCCACCACCAATCCAGGACTTGCAAAAAACCCATGGCTCGAACTACAATATTCTGCTGCGACCTGGTGAAGGCGGCCTACACGGACTCAGTCCTACTCTTTGATTTCAATGCATCACATCCTTCTTGGATGTACAAGATATAGAGACTATTTCTTGAGCATGGTCGCGTCTTGGATTTTGTGACGCTGCTCCAAAAACTGTAGTGACTACAATCTAATGGATTGGCGTTTCAAGATTCCGTGCATTGGCTTTAACAACTGATGTCTGTTGAAAGATTGCAAGCTTACTTTCTATGTAGGGCTTGTTGGTCTGGTCGCAGTCCACATTGTAAGGATTCGAGTGCTTGGCAACAAATGCCTGGGCGCTTGCACATTTCTCTCTCTATTGGCGCTCAGTGTTCTGAACAACTAGAAAAGAATCATAGATCCCAATCCATGATGGCGCTCATCGCTCCACAAAATGTGAATCAAGGTCGTAGTGGTTGTGAGCCGCATTTCCGAGAAGAATTAACAAAAGGGAATAAGTCATATTCATCACCAGTCATCAGCAGTGCAGTTTTTGTCTTGTTGTAGACTTGTCAATGGCCGGGATCTACAATTCTTTTGTAGTTGTCACCACTGACCGCTTGCCGCCACTGCAAAAAAGCGGCATCCTCGCAGCAAAAGAAGCAAGATGACAAGTCAAGATGCTGATGTCTGGAACACATTTCACTTCACGTCTTTGGTGTCCTGGTTGGCTGGTTTGTTTGGGTGGTTTCGGTTCTTTGGCTGGTTCTTGGTTCTTTAACTGGTCTTTTGGTTCCTTTTCTGTTCTTAACTTCTTTGTTGGCACCTGCAATTTGTCTTTTGTTTTTTTCTGCAAGGGCGCCGCTTCTGCACTGTGGCAGCGGTCACATGTCTAAACCACAGAAAAATCAAAGATCCCAATCAATGAGAATGCATTAATAAGTCTACAGTGAGACCTAAGACAAAACTGTACAAAGGGCAGACAGCTCAGCGTGTGATCACCAATAAAAAGCCAGCGAAGAAGCTAATTGCGAAAGCCAGAAATACCTGCAATTTGTCTTTTGGAGATGTTTGCTTGACTGAATCTCATTTGAATAATCATATTATTCCCATGCTTCAATGATGCTTTGCTTTCCCCTGCTGTTCAGTTTCTGTCAAGAAAAAACAAGCTGATTTGACGGCTTCTCGGACTTTGCCAGGCACTCTAAAACTGTAGGATGCTAGATGAAAATGCCACCAAATGGTGGACGGTGGTCGGTCATGGCCTTTGATGCTGAATCTCCCGCCTTTTTGGTCTCTTACAGAATGCAGGTCTTCGTCTGTGTCGAACTGGAGCATGAGTAGCCTTTGCCATGGCGATGTGTGAAATGTATCACTTGCCACTTTGAAGGAATCCACTTGCACTTTATTGAGTTCGTGACTCTGGATTCAGGACCCCTCTTCCATCATCGAATCAGAGTGACAAGCAGTTGATGCAGACTGTCTTGACTTGCCAGGAGAGACAATGGTCCGCCGATGACACTTTTAAATGAGCGAAAATGTGCAGCCTCCTTCAACCTTGACCACGCTTCCCTTTGAAAGCTTTTGAAGTCACGACTATTCGCACTCTGAACCAGCCTTGGAAAAAAAAAGGTTCTGAGCAAATCGAAAGAAACGACAACAAAATAGAAACCGTCAAACTATAAAACCATAAATGCTGGGCCCATGTTGGAGGGTTCTCAGGATAGGCAGATTTTAGGTACGCTTGAACTGCTGTGCCTAGCTCGTTCTTGTGAGTTCATTCCTGGGAACATGTGAGGGATGTTGGAATTTCACGCCATGATTGGGTCTGCATTGCTTTGCGTAGTAAGAGTAGGGTGGCCTCATCATTTTGTAGCTACCATTACCCACAGCAAAACGGAAAAACTGGCAAACGCATGTTGTTATGGAACGCTGGGCCGCTGGGTTTCTTCGAAAGGGAAATCGAACAAAACGGCACAGGTTCTGGTCAATCGTCTTCAATGGATCACAAAGATGGTCGACAAAAAGGCGCAAAGAAGCAGCTCTGTACGCGATTCCTAATTAGGTCGATGTACATTGGGCTCTCAATGCAAGATTTTTCATGCCTGTGGTTTCCGGTCAATGGAGCTTCTTGCGGTAAGAATCATGATGCGGTCTATCAGTGCCTTTGTGAACTTTATTGCAGCACCCAATTCAAATTTACGTGGAATGTTTTGTTCGCGCGAAGTAATTTTCTTTCCTGCCCGCCTCTGCACCCCCATTTTTTCTATTGCTGCCGCTGTTTAACATTGAAATTGGTGATATGGGGGTTTAGATAACTTTTCTTGGCTAAAATCATTGGAGATCAAACATACGCAGACATGCCAAGAGCAAAGATTTCAAGAGCAAACCTACAAAATCGAAACGAGAGATCCTTTTGAATCCGATCAACTTGAACAGGTCCGTACATGCGTTTGAAGAATTCTTGACTTCTTACGATGTCGTTCAGGATTGGTCGACAGCTCCCGACCAACCGATGCATTTGAGCATTTTGCAGCCCTGATCTCTCTCATAATTGACCCCGATCAAGCTCCATTTCCTTGTTTGGAAGCCAGAGTACCTACTGGTTTCACAGCACCGATCATTCCTTCTGATTGTTTCCGTTAGTCCAATCAGATTCCGAGTCCCCGCAAGATCTCCTTGGCGTTTATCATGCCAACTGGACTTCAGCCGAAGCGGAGCCTGACATCGTGGCCGATCTGGGTAGAACCTTTTTTTTTTCAACTATCTTTGGTAACTCACTGTGTTTCATGTGCCAGAGTACATTTTCACTTGTTACATGCCACATTTGACACATGAGAAACTCTGTATCCTTGTCCTGATTCTCGTTGTCTTGCATGGCTCAAGTGACACTACAGTGCAAGCAGCTGCATCCCCCCTCTCCCCTTCCCATCACCTACTCCTCCCTTCTTCCTTTGGCTCTTTAGTCCTGTAGCCAAGGTCTCTCGCTTCAGGGACCTTTTTGCTTCGGACTCTTCTCTGCCTATCTGCCCTCTTTGCTTGCCTCTTGCAACTGGTGCGGGGGTGCTGCACTTGTGGCACCTACCGCTCCGTTGTTTCGTATACTCTACTCTCACCACCTGACTTCTCCACATTGCTTCCTAGCGAAAGCCGGGCAGTGGCCGTGATTGCTCCTCTTGGATCATTTTCAGTGCCACGCTCACCGCTTTGTACCACTGCAACCTACAGAAGCTGACGCTGGACTTCCTCCGCTTGGAGGATCTCCTGCCTCGCTTCACGGAACTCTTTCACGGCACTACAGTAGTGGTCTCGTTTGTGATCCTCCTGGAGTCCCTCCTGACTCGGCACAATTAGGTTCCACGCTCTGCAACATATCAGGTAACTACTGTGTGAGTTTCTCCACTTGGAGTCCCTCTCACGGTGTTTTCCTGCCACCCCACCACCTTAGGCCCATCTGGCGCTGCTGAAGCTGGAGTTTCCTCCGCTTGGAGTATCTCCTGCTTTGCTGCCCAGGTATTCCCACCAACATTCTTAATCACCAGTCCATCCAGCCTGCATGGGACTGGGAACTCTTCCGTGCCCCGACAGTACTAGCAGAGCCTTCATGCCGCCACCGGTCATTACTGGGGGACAGTTTGCTGTCCTGGCTCCCACTGACAACCAGGAAGAAGATGATGCACCACTTGATCCTAGCCCCCGTATCCTACCCCCACTGTCAGCAGCACACCATGTCGACCCTGATGCTTCTACGGGGTGGTTCCCCCCATTGCCGGGAGCAGCATGGACTCATAATGACCCGGAGGCCTTTAACATGTCCATGGTCCATCAAGAGCTAGCATCTCTTCTTGGCAGCAAAAACTGTCTCGCCGGCTTTAGGCTTTGATCAGACTGCTTATCACACACCTGCCCACCACACGGTACAGGGTGATGTCATTAGCCGGCCGTCGGCCCCTGCTGATACTTATCCAGCCACAGCCACACTGCCTAAGGTTGACCATGAGAAGCT
>VSDK01016649.1:194072-210425 GCA_009767595.1 Symbiodinium kawagutii
GAACAACTTGCGCCGCAATCGCCCTCTCCCCCGTCCTCTCCCCCTCAGAGCGACGATGAACCTGTCATTGAACTTGATGATCAAAAGGCTATGGACCAAGCGCGCAAGACAGTCGTAGCGAGTATCACTCGCTTCCACCAACGTGTTCCCCGCCTCCTACACCAGCAGGGGATACCAATGACGATGATGACATGGGACTCTCAGCCCCTCGCCGATCTTTAAGAACAATTGTCAACTTGGGAACTTTTACAAAATGCAGATCTTCCAAACTGCCCTCCAAGCACTGGGTCAAGGAGTGAGCTTCCCTGACATCCTCACCTCCCTACCCGACATCCTTCAGCAAGCAGCGAATCATACTATTGCCAGTGCGGCGGCTTTTCTGGCTCGCCTCTTTTCCCAAATCCCTGAGAACCATCGATTGATGCAGTCTCATACTCAGCAGTGGCTCCCTCCGATCAGAGACGTACTGGCAATGCCTCCTCAGTGAAACCCTTCGGGGATTTCAGGATCTTGCGCAAAGATTGCGCGGAACCACTTTTGTTGCAGACAAGGATGCTGACTGCTTCCTGTCCATTGTCACTCCAGACACTACAATTGACAAACTCCGCGTCAGTACCCTCCCTTGGAACAAGCTGCATGTGCACTCCGATAGGGTGTGTTCAACTTCTGTCCAATAGTCTGTCTACCAAACAAGTTTCACTAGCCTCCAGCAACAATTTGTCACTACAAGTAGTGATACTAATTGAGTGAGTCACACCTTAGAGCTTGCCACAGCGTCAGACTTCAAAAGATTTGATGTCCCACAAGCACAATTCCAAGAGTGGGTCCAAGGAGCCCAAAAGTGCCCATATGATGGTGGAGTCGGGGCCATCCCAAGATCCGCTGTGCCCAAGGAAGCGCGCCAAACCTTTGTTAATAAGTTCTTACAGCTCAAACATCAGCTTTTTCCGCAAGTGCAATTCCCGGAGGATCAAGAGATGTTCAAAGCTGACAGCTACGTCACACCACACAACCTCCGACGAAGGGAGGCAAGAAAGCGGTGTGGATAACTCCGCCACAAGCCGCCTGACAGTGCCTAGCACGCTTCTCCTCCCCCTCTTCTCTTCTCCTTGTCTTCCCTGCCTCCTTCTCTTCTCTTTCCTTCCTCTCCTTCTTTCCTGCAGCTGTTTGACTGAGCCGCAAATCTCAGCCCTACGGGCTCGGCCGCGCATGAACCCGCCCGTGCCCCTGTCTGCAATGCATCGCATATGGGCCCTTGGATTTAGTAAAGCTATTGAAAGGACGTGGGTAAGAGCTCTGGTTCTATGTACCTTGGAGGAGAGACGAAGAGCTCTTCAGCTTCTTTCTTTCTGGCTTTTCCAAGCCCCTAGTGGCAGCAGAGATTTTCCTCGGCATCAGCATGTGATATATGGCATTGAGCGGGTATTCTTATCTCCAATCCCCGCCGTGACGTGTTGCTACATCTCACCTGCTTGGGTGATTTATCGCCACCGTCCCTCCTATTTGCCATATCACGTGGGCTGAAACTGCGCCCGTCATCGGCCAGTGCTTGTAGTTCTCCACCCGTGGCTTGTCCCTTTCACACCCTTTGCCCTTGCAATTTCCGTTGGGGATGTGCGCCTGCTTCTTGGTGCCCAACCTCATTCACTCGCGTGAGTTTTATGAGTTTTGCACTTGCAAAGGCATGGCTATTGTCTGATGTCCCTTTATTTTATGACGGCTGGGACTCTCTGAGATCGCACCTCTAACCGCAGGAAATGGCTCTGCTGCAAGTTTTAACGTGGTTGCAAGTAATATTCGCTCAACCATGTGCTTTGCAACATTGGGAAGAAGAGGCCGGGGATACCTTAAAATTGATTGATGCCCGGGAACCACAGTAGACTTGAATCACAATCTTTAATCAATTGCAAAGGAAATGATTCTTAAGATGAATCACCGCCCCATTTACCTCCAAAGACCAAGAGCTATTTTCATGCACCACGGGTTGAGACACCTCGACAAGGCGCTGAACCAACCAGATTCACACCCTGGCCTTACCAGTGGGCACTAACTTCGGTGAAACTGACCGTCTGGCCTTGTGTGAACAGCTTTGGTTCGCCCCTTGACGGTGTCTCCCCATGATCTCTGGGCAGTGCTAGCCCAGCAACTCTGGAGCTATCCGCTGTAGAGGATGTCGCCCCCAGATAGCACATGGCTCCCTAAGCCAGGCAACTCTTGGGGGTCCCTATCACGGCTTATCACCTCGCTTTGGCATTCTTGTTACGGCGAGTCTACAAATTTCTCTGCATAAGACTCGTTGCGTGATTTCTGGACAGATGTATCACATAACACATTAACAGATGCGATTGACTGCAACTCTGGCAAGCAGCATCACAATTTTCCGCCGAATTGGTTGATGCACACAGTGAGAGGCTGTGCACAAGATGGCTTTGCAAGCCATCACAGAACCAACTGCAACGCTCCTTGCTCAACTTACGCGGTGATGTGCGGACTTGTGAGGCGGGGAATTCATTGCATGCACATGATTTTCACAGTTTTATTGCCTTTGCTTCGTTTGCTTCCACGCTTCTCTGCTTCGAAGCTTCTTTTTGTTTCCTTATGTTTCATTTTGTTTCACTTGGTTTCACTGCTTCTTATCGACCTTAGCTTAGTGCTACCAAGGCGATGCAGGCGAGCAAAAAAGATCTGGATAGAACCTTTTGCAGGACATATTGCAGACGCTCAAGTTCGGTCCCCGTCGGCTTGCTGGGTTTGGCACTCAGTGACACTTGTCCTCCAAGGCTTGTGGACGATAGCTCAGTCTGCGGTGTGAACCCACGTTGCGTAATGCCCGCATGTAGCGCCCTCCCGACTGCTGGAGATGTAATCAGATCATACGGTGTTCGGAACTCTTCTAGAGAACCATTTCGTTTTTTCTTGCCTGTCCAAAATGCCTACAAACGGATTGCAGTTCGTCCTGATCATCGTGGTTTGCTCGGCTTCCAGTTTCGGAACCAATTGTATTTCTACAAACTGGGCACCCTTTTGGAGCAGTATTCAGTGCTCACTATTGGAGCCGCCTGGGAGGCTTCATTTTGAAATTGATTCACAAACTAGACCGGTTAGCCCATGCCAGCTTTTTGTATGTCTTGGGGGGGGCTGGGGCCCCCCTCTTGCTACCGTTTTTCTGCGGTTTGGGTACGGCTCTTTTTAGATCTTCGCATTTATTTTGCTGGCTTGGAATTGGTGCCGCTTTCTTTGTACGAAGCTGCAACGCTTGGGCATCTACAGCTGGCTTGAATCGTGGCAGTCACTTGGCTTGAGCAACTGAATCTCTCTTCGTTATGATGCTGAGAGACGGACGAACGATGCCTAGTTGACCGCCTTTTGAGATGAGTGAGTGCGGAGTGTCATCTGTTTCACCCTGTGCATATTGTATGTTTACTAGCTTGATGACCTTTACGATGGGGCTGTTTTGTCTCTTTTGGGGGTGGTTTTGGTTTGCTGGTTTGCTTGGTTTCGGTTGGTGCTGGTTGGTTTGGTTTGGTTTTTTGGTTTGTGCCCATTCGGTCATCATGCTTTAATTGAAGCTCATGTGAAATCATGTGCAGTCTTTGCAGCTTTCCGGACTAGTAGTGACCTGCATCGTGTGTGCAATAGGCACTTCCTGGAAAAAAAACATGCCAGCTTTTTGTATGTCGATGATTTCTTGATGTTCCAAGATAAATTAACCATGCCCATTTCTGCAGCCATGTTGTGCATCTTTTCCCAACTCTTGAAGATCCCTGTCTCTTGGAAGAAATGCGAATTATCTTCATCCATCACTTGGATTGGCTGGTGCTTCCACATATCAGTTGGCTACGTCACGTTGCCACGCCATAAGCGTCATCGCACGCTGGATTTGGTCGGTTCCCTCCTTCGCCATGAGAAGTGTGCTGCAAAACACATTCAAAAATTTCTTGGCTTAGCTATGTGGATCGCGCAATGAGCCCCCCACATGCGTACATGGTTACATTACCTTTATAGAGATCTTCATCACTCATCGCAATTTGAACTTGTACCGTAACTGGCTTCAACACTGTTCACTTATTTTTCCATGTGGCCCAAACCACAATGGGACGGTTTATGTGTTGCTGATGTTTTCGCTGCAGGTGATTCTTGCGGTATTGGTGGAGTAGTTTATTTCCCTGATGATGCTTACAAATGGTTTAGCTTGAGTCGACGATCATCATCCGACTTTGGAGCCCTTCAAATCCCGATGCGTGATAATTTGCAGCTAGATATATCCAGTCTTGAGGCGCTGGCGCAACAAGCTCTCTTGTACACCACCTTCAATAATCATCAGCCAGGATTTAGAATCGCTCTGAAATTGCCGGCTTTATCCGACAATAGCGGAGCAGAAGCTGTGTCCAACAAGCTCTTTACAGCAACCATGCCCCTTGCGTTGTTTGTGGAGAAGATTAGTCTTCTCTCTGCGCTTTCAGGTTGCGAACTGGAAGTATCGCACGTTGCCGGACATCATAATGATATAGCTGATAATTTAAGCAGCCGTTGGAACCAACCGGGAGACCCACCGTGTCAGATGAAACCCTCATGTAGGTTCTCCTACTTTCGTTTGCCGATTTGTGGCATATCCGCCAATCACCTCGATTGTGCCCAGCATCCGTTGCCATTCCGTGGGAGATTCCATCGTAGATTTGGCTTGCTGGATCATCTCACTTCTTTAGAGGGGATTGATTTGGCGATATGATCCAGTACAATAGTTTTAAATAGGGCGATCAATGTCCATTGTAGTGGACCATTTCAAACAGATTCATTTCAGAATTCCAGCAAGCCAAAAGAATTAAAGATGAATATAAATGAAAAGGGTTGAGGTAGAAATTAAAAGTAAAATATATAGTTTTAATCAAATATATTCGATTGAAATATAAAGATATATTATAAGATTTGCTTTTCATACAAATCCTTTTTGTATACGGATATGGGTGAGGGATTTGATGAATGTCCACCACGAACGTGTAACGTACTAGTTTCGTTAATGTTTGTGTAGGATGATTTCATAACTGTCATACCACAACTTTTTGGATCGAGCATGGTGGACATTCATGGCGTTGCATGGCATGCATTTTAAATTTCCCCACCCTCCTCAACCCTTTTTCTACTTCGTTGTACCGCCATCTTTGGATCCTCGCATCTCAACCAACCACATCATGCTTCCATGCCTGCGTTTGTTGCTTAAGAACTTGCTTTTTCATAGTTTCCCAAATGGTTCTATTGGATCCAATTTGTCGCCTTCTGATCCATTTCATCCTTTCTGCATCCGGGCCATTTTGGCCATCCAATCCAGGCCATTTTGGCCACCTGGCATCCGACTCTCAACCAGACATCCTCGAGCATCGTTGTAGTTCATCGTTTCATTTTGCAGTGGCGGCGATCTTTCGCTCGTGGCGGCGTGTGTGATGCCCTTTGGCAAATTCATGACTGTCATGTCGTGTGCTTGGTGCCAATGTCATACATTCTTTATGTGCTAAACCTCTGACATAGTAATGCCAAGTGATGTCATTTCCAACATCGCTTCAAATTTGCGGCGTTTGACCGACGCAGTCATTGACATGGTGAGAACCATGTAGTTTTCAACGTATTTCACTTGTTTCTCACCTTGGGTTACTCAACCACAAACCTGGGTCATGTGTGTTATTTATGTCAGCTTATCCGGCTTTTGCATGATTTCACATTTCTCACATGTCTGGCGGCGGCTTCGAAATTTGATCAAAACGATCAAATGCGGCGGCTAGTGCGGCGGCGGCTTCGAATTTTGATCAAAGATCAAATGCGGCGACCTGCTGTGGATGCCATCCTGAAAATCAGGTTGGTTCATCCAAATCTTTTCGAGCATCTCAACTTCCACCGTTGCTTTTTCAAGTTTCACTTGAACATTTTATTTGCTATATTTCTTGTTTCTTGGCTATGCTCGAATTGCGACGGGCGTTCATCAATGTCCATTGTAGTGGACCACTTCAAACAGATACATTTCAGAATTCCAGCAAGCCAAAAGAATTAAAGATGAATATAAATGAAAAGGGTTGAGATAGAAATTCAAAGTAGATAAATATTTTTATTAAAATATATTCGATTTAAATAGAAAATTATTTCATTAAAGATATATTAAAAGATTTGCTTTTGATACATATCCTTTTGTATAAGGATATGGGTGAGGGATTTAATGAATGTCCACAACGAACACGATCAAAAAATCCTTCCGCCATGGAACATTGCGCGCGTCGTGATTTATCCATGAGTATACATCCGTCCGAGCGGGAGGTTTTACGGTTTGTCCCTTCTGAAAAATTGTTGTTCTATGAAGCGGAGCTGCGGCCGCAATGGAACAGTGCGCGCATCGTGATTTAACCATGAATATTTAAGGCTTAACCATGAATATAAATTTTCTGGGTCGAGGATTTTAAGGCTTGTTCTTTTTGAAAGACTTGTATGTGGTCCCGTGAGCAAACAATGCCACCTAGACTTGTCCAAGTGGACGATTTTAAGGTAAGCCAACGATCAAAATTGCCACCTCCAGAAAACATTGCGCGCGTCGGGGCTTCTGCAAAAGTATGCGTCCATCCGAGTTGGGGGTTTTAAGGCTCGTTCCTTCTGCAAAGATGTGATGTTATCCCAAGATGCAAAAATGCTCCCCCATGGAACATCGAGCGTGTCGTGACTTATACATAAGTACGCATCCGTCCGATTGGGAGATTTTACGGTTTGTCCCTTCTGAAAAATTGATTGTTGTTCTATGAAGTTGAATTGCCACCGCCGTGGCACATTGCACGCATCGTGACTTATCCAGAAATAGACATCCGTCCCAGTCAGGGCTTTCAGGTTTGTCCCGTCTCAAAAACAATTGATGCTGTCCCATGATATTGAAATGCCACCTCCATGGAACATAGCGTGCATCGCGCCTTATCCGTCAGTATCAACCTTCCGAGTGGCAAATTTCAAGGCTCGGCCTTTTTTAATTTGAAGTTATTTCGTGATCCAAAAATGCTGGAACGCTGCGTGTGATTTATCGATGAATGTAGAACCGTCCGGATGGAGGATTTTTCAGGTCTGTTCCATCTGGAAAATTGATGTTGCCTCATGATATTTAACATGTCCCCCCCGGGAACATTGCGCGCCTCCTGGCGCATCCATCCGTATGCATCCGTCCGGGCGGGAGAGTTTTGAGGTTTCCAATTCTGAAGAAGTTTAAATTTTCTGAAGGCCCGAGCCCTTAAAATCTCCCACTCCGACTGACGTCTATTCATGGATAAGGCACGACGCGACCAATGTTCTATGGGGGTGGTGATTTTGTCATCATGGGTTAAAATCAAGTCCCATGATCGCAAATTGCCACCGCCGTGGAGCACTGCGCGCAGTGTGGCGTGACTTATCCATGAATTAAAATTTGTCCGGGTGAGAGATTTTGAGGTCGGTTCTTTCGGAAAAAATTTTCTGTTATCCCACGATCAGAAATTATTGCCACCCCCATGGAGCATTGCGCGTGTCCTGACTTATCCATGAATATAGACCCGTCTGGCCGTCTGGGTGGCAGATTTTAAGGGATTGTTTTTCCCATGGAACATGGCGCGTGTGCGCTGGCTTATCCTTGCGACTAGAATTGTCCAGGCGGGGCCTTTGTAAGGTTGTGATCCCATGATCAAAAAGTGCGACCCCCATGGAACATACATGCGTATACATCCGTCCGATTAAAAAGATTTTAAGGTTCGGGCCTGCCGAGACAATTGCCGTTATGTGAACTGTGGCCGCCGCCATGGAACATTGCCGTCCGAGTGAGTGATTTAAAGGTTTCCCGCTTCGGGCAAATATTGCCACCCTCCATGGAACATTGCAAGCATCCTGTTATTTCCATGAATGTAAATCCGTCTGGGCCCGCGAAAACATGAGATGGGTTTCCATGATCACAGATTGCCACGTCCATGGAACGCTGCGCGCGTCGTGACTTATGCATGAGTATACATCCGTCTCAGTGAGAGATTTTCAGGCTCGTTCTCTTGTGAAAAAATCATGTAATCCCATGATCAAAATTGCCACCTCCATCGCATCGTGACTTGTCCATGAGTATACATCCGTCCGACTGGGAGATTTTGATGTAGCTCATGCTTGCATGATGAAGTTTGATTCACAAGACAAGACAGATGAAAGAGTCTGAACTCTTGAAGTGCACACAGTGAACAGCTAAGTAGCTCAGTTGTTTTCGCTTAATTCCTTTGCGCTGCGGCAGTCAGTTGATGTGATCTCCATCGCCTTGCAGTGCGGCTCAAGGATCAAGTGATCAAGAGCCAGCATGCGCATCATGTGATGGGAATGCATGTTGCATGTCAAGACCCCAATTCTCAAAAGAAAAAGAAACGCTGCTTTGCATTGAGTGACCTGTGTGCCGCTTTGTCAAAGGGAATAAAAAGCTCGTTCGTTCTGAAAAATTTGAATATGTCCCATGATCTTTGAGGCCGCGCCATGGAACATTGCGTGCATCGTGATTTGTCCATGAATATTTTAATCCTGTCTGGGCGGGAGATTTTAAAGCTTGTTCCTTGTAACAAATTTTGATGTTATCCCGCGATCAAAAAGTGCCACCGCCATGGAACAATGCGCGCGTCCTGACTTCTCCATGAGTATAAATCCGTCCTGGTGGCAAATTGTAAGGTTGGTCCCTTCTGAAAAAATTCGATGTTGTCCCATGAAAAAGAATGGCTTCCTCCATGGCACATTGTGAGTGTTCTGACTTATCCATGAGTAAAGAGTTTTGCGAGCGGGGGATTTTTAAGGTATGTTCCTTCTGAAAACATGATGCTATCCGATATCCCATGATCCGAACTTGACCTATCAAGGAACAGCGCACGCATCGTGATTTATCCATGAGTATATATTCTTGATAACGCCCAGGCAGGTAGAATCTATACGAGATAAAATAATTCAAAGTACGAAAAAAAAGCGATTTTAGCTATTTTGAAAAATGCGTTTGTGATAAAAATGCGATTGCAAAAACGCACCCTGCAACTGGTGCATTTTTTGAAAAATGATGGATTTTTGAACAAGCAGAAACAACATTGTTTGCTTTTTGCAAGCAGGAAGGAGCGCAGCAAACGTATGAAAGCACATGTGTGCGATTTTACTTGTTAACTTACTTACAATGTACAATGGCCTGCTTAATCATTTTGTAAGACAATGAAATTTTAAATTTTCTTCTCAGATCAAATTGCAGCGCCAGGCACGGCGAATCCCCGCCCCACAAGAAGTCCAGTCATTGTTCCTGGAGATAGGGCGGGCGCATGTTTTGTCATTGAACATTGAAAACTTCCATGGCGTGGCCGGCGAGTCGTTGCGTGGTCAGTCCAGAAGTTACCTCCCAAAAACTTGCAGCTAGGAGCTATATAGGTGGCTAGGCCCCGCCTTCAAGCCCCAGCCCGATGATCTGACCTTAAAGTCGCATGTGTATCATTTGTCTTGCTTTTATGTCGTATTTCGCCGTCGCATTTTTTTTGCCATCTTCTCCAAAATCGCATTTTTTTTTGCCATCTTCTCCAAAATCGCATTTTTTTTTGCCATCTTCTCCAAAATCGCATTTTTCTTGCGATTTTCTCCCAAGTCGCATTTTTTTTGCGATTTTCTCCAAAGTCGCATTTTTTTTGCGATTTTCTCCAAAGTCGCCTTTTTTTTTTGCGATTTTCTCCAAAGTCGCATTTTTTTTGCGATTTTCTCCAAAGTCGCCTTTTTTTCTGCGATTTTTCTCCAAAATCGTTTTTTTTTTTTTTGCGATTTTCTCCAAAATCGTTTTTTTTTGCGATTTTCTCCAAAATCGTTTTTTTTTTTTTTGGCGATTTTCTCCAAAGCCGCTTTTTTTTTTGGCGATTTGATTTTGCGTTTTGCGCTGCGCGTTTCTTCCGCATTTTTTTTTTGCATTTCGCACTTTGCGCCGTTCCTCCTTTTGCTTTTTTTTGGCATTTTTTGGGTGAAAATCGTATTTTTTTGCATTTTGCGCATTTTGGCCGCGACGTTTTGCATTTTGGACGCATTTTGTCGTCGCCATTCGGGTGTCGAGTTCGTCATGCCAGTTTCATCTTTCAAGTGCATCGGGCCGGGGGTGGGGGGGTGGTGGCAGTGGCAGGCTGGCGGTTTCCGGGGGGGGGGGGGGGGTGGCAGTGGCAGGCTGCCGTTTCCACCTGGCGTTTTTTGTCTGAAATCTTGATGATTTGGATTTCCGTGGTTTGGGCTTTGTAAGCGGCAGGCCAAAGTTTCAGATCTGATGTGGGCAGTGATTGGCCGCACTGGCGCCGTTGCCGCTTGAGTCAAATTTATTCGAAGTCGGTAAAAAAGTGCGCTGGCGATTCATGTGATAGTGAATCCAATTTTGGCTGTGGCCCAGGGCATACCTCATATGCCAGCGCGTGTATTCCGCATCCATATTTTCCTTTATTCGCGATTGCAACCCAAAAAGACCACCGCCCAATCATTGTGCATTTCCTAGTGCGCTGTAAGCGCCCCCGGTTTTAGGGAAAATGCAGGTTTGATGGGCAACTCATTTGCGAAATAAAATATTTGGCTTGCAGGAATGGTGGCTGCTGCTGTCCCATGCTTGAAGCAATGATGGATTTCAAAATTATGGGTTCAATGTCTCAAGTGTGATGAAATGTTCCCTCTCTCTTTCAATCTCCGACGTTATGTAAATCTATTCTTTTGAAAGAGAGAGGGAATCCTTTGAAGAGGCGGTTTCTTTTGCGCATTTTTTCACATATCAAAAACATGTTGTATGCAGGCCCCAGAGCAGTTAGATCACAAAGATGCACAAGTTGAGGTGTGACACGTGAAAAGAATAACCCCAACACATTTTTTGCTGATTTCAAAAGGGCTGGAAATTAATTGTTTTATAGAGCATAGAATGTACCTGACCTAGGCAATGTCAAATATATTCATTTGTCCAAGTAGGAGGTCTTAAGGTTTGCTCCTGCTGCAAAATTGCTCTTATCCAACGATGAAATATGTCACGTCACGTCACATCACATCATGTCACGTCAGTCACGTCACGTCGCGTCACGTCACGTCACGTCACGTCACGTCACGTCACGTCGCAGCATGTCGCGTCACATCGCGTCACGTCACGTCGCCCTCTGTCGCGTCACGTCGCGTCCCGTCGCAACACCTCACATCACGTCACGTCACGTCATGTCAAGTCACGTCACGTCACAGCACAGCGCGACGCAGAATGTCACGTCGCGTCACGTCAAGTCACGTCACGTCGCGTCACGTCAGGAGGCCCAACTGCGAACCACGCTTGGCTCTTTGAGCAGCCCAAAATACAGGGGGTGACAGCGCGGCCAAAGATTGACCCCAACTTTCGAAAGTGTGAAATCCTAATAGTAGCATTCATGGCCCCATGCAGCAAGGATGACGCATACAAATCGAAACGAAACGTTGTGAGTCTTTGGAGTACAGACTTCATTTCAATCACATGTGAACCACATGATGATGCCATCTTACCGAAGGCCCTGTTGGCGCAAAAGAGCATTGCATGTGCAGCTGTGCTTTCACATGGTAGCGGAGCCGCAGGGCTCAGGGACTTGTGCCTAGACCTCAATTCGATATAACTGGGTTGGCTGGAAACATTTTTCCGTTGCTTGCAAACACTGCTGTTGTGACTCTGGTGGATTAAATCCTACATGCAGGTTATTGCTTGACAGGCGCAATCAGTTGGGAGCTTGGTTTTCAACGGACTTGCTTGACAGAATTTTTCTGCTGAGACGTGTGAGAAATGGCCGGAATGCAACCAGTGCATCCAGGTGGAAGTCCTGCTGGTTCAACTCATACCGTGCGCGCTCCTGCCCCTGAAACAGGAATCAATGGAGCAGAACTGGCAGCTCGGATGGTAGCAGCGGCCGAGGCGGCAGCCTCAGCCTCAGCCGCGCATGCAGAAGCAGCAGCAGCTGCTCAGCAACCACCGGTTGGTGACTCAGATGGCAAATCGTGGTGGAAGCTCATTCCAATGTTCTGCATGGAAGGAATGGAGTTGGTCATTTGAACAGTATTTGTCTTCGCTGGATGTGCGATTTGCTACAGACATTGCTGCAGCGCGACGACGGATGGATGTTGTGGTGGATCCTTGTGATTTTTCAGATGATGAGAAACAACGGAATGGTTTCTTGTATGGGCTCTTTCATCCCTCTTGAGACAGAGGGCTCTGCTGGTGGTGAAGCAGGTGACTGGGCAGAATGGGTTGGAGGCCTATCGAACATTGATTCAGCAACATGAGCCAGTCTCAAAGAACAGGAGCATGGGTCTACTCAATGTCATTATGAATTGGCCATCCTTCACGTCCAAATCCTCGTTGATGCAGCAAGTTCTTCGGTTGGAACATGCCTGCAGTGAGTATGAGAAGTTGGGCACTCAGCTGAACGATGACTTGAAGACTGCAATTCTGATGAGGAGTGTAACTGGACAGCTGAAAGCATGGTTGCAACTGCAAGTGAATGAGTCTACAACATACAACAAAGTTCGTGAGCTCATTCTGTCATATGATGCTTCGACTACTCGATGGTCAGAGCAGATGGTGCTTGGAACGGATTACAATGACACTCAGACTTCGCTGAATGATGAAGCCGTTCCGATGGAAGTGGACAGAATAGAGCAGAAAGGAAAGAGCAAAGGAACAGGAAAACCCAAAGGGAAACCAGCCAATCCAGGAAAAGGAAAGGGAAAGCAGAAGGGCAAAGACAACCAGATGGGAAAAGGAAAGTGCATGAAGGAGGGAAAAAGCCAAAAAACCATGGAGCTCAAGAGATGAAAGGAGAAAGGAAGGCCAAGGAGACACGGCAGTGTCATAACTGCGGAAAGCAAGGCCATCTAGCAATAGACTGCTGGGCTCCAAAGACGATTCGCGACGTGACTTGGGGGGATCAGCAACCGCAACAACAAGTTGCAGGATCTCCTTCTTCGTCAACCACAGGAGATTCGACTGTTGTGGATTCAGCAACACGTGCAGGAAGGCCATGTTGACTTGCGACAGGTTGGAACTGTTTGGAATGTGGGCGACATGGGCGCCAAAGCTTTGAGTCGACAGAGGTTTCTGCTGTTGATGAACGAGTGCAACATGGTGTACGCTCCTTCAGGTGAACCAGTTGGAAGTGCTGAGAAAGCCACAGCAGAATCCAGGAGAGGCAATGTGAGAAACGTGAAAGCCCTGTCCAAACTGTTGGTTCAGATGGGCATTTTCATGGGCCTTGAGTCAGTGGTTGGTGCAACGGAGTTCCAATGCCACGCAGACGAAGTTGTGGCATCAACAAGTTGATGGTGAACAATCTTCATTGTGATGGTGATGATTGCTGTTGCAGCTGGATGTGTGAAGCTGTACTTCACCATGAAGACCATCAAGGAGAGTATTCAAGATGTCCAGCGACAATTTGTCCGGGTGGAAACCTATGTGGAGAAGTTGGAGACTCAGCTGACTGAGTTTTATGCTCAGATGGAACAGCAGGATGCCATCGTCGAAGATTCCGTGGAAGTAGTGAGATTTGGACTCTCTGAGATCGGGGGGTTCACCCGACATGTCAAGTTGACTCAGCAACAGCGGGGTGAGATGCTGACGCAGGAAAGAGCCAACTTTGCTGTTTGGAAGACCAGACGGGCCAGCATCGAGAACACGGATTCGCCAGAAGCTGAGTTTCCACAAAAATACCATGAGATGGATTTGCTGGATGGTGGAGATGACGTGGAAGTATGTGATGAACACTTCCTCGACAAGGATGCCGTTCTCCAGCGACTTTAAACCTTGCAAGAAAACTGCTTAGCGTGCCAGTTTTGGGACGGAACTGCAGACAGTGATCCTGAAGACCATGGATGTGAATTGCGCAGAAGGATTCTCAAGTGAATATGTTTTTTTGGTGCAAAAATCTTTTCTCCGGATGTATCGCCGTGCACGAAACCAGCACCGTGAGACCGCAGCGGAAATCTACAAGGAGTATGCAGATCCAATGTTTTCATTGGTCGAAGGAGATGAAAGTGCCATGAATGTGCCTTCCGGAGCAAGTGGAAGTGGATCGGTGGCTTTGGCCCGTAGAGGCTACCCGGGTGCCACCTAGGAACTAGAGTGCTGGATTTGACAAAAGGTCGATCCAGGGCTCAATCTTTTGAGGGGGGGTGTGAAATCCTAATAGTAGCACTCATGGCCCCATGCAGCAAGGATGACACATACAAATCGAAACGAAACGTTGTGAGTCTTTGCAGTACAGACTTCATTTCAATCACATGTGAACCACATGATGATGCCATCTTACCGAAGGCCTTGTTGGCGCAAAAAAGCATTGCGTGTGCAACTTTGCTTTCACAGAAAGAAAAAACGCTGCTTTGCATTGAGTGAACTGTGTGCCGTTTGGTCAAAAGGACTAAGACGTAATTCATGCCTGCGTGACGAAGTTTTATTCACAAGACAAAACAGATGAAAAAATGTCAGTTCTTGAAGCGCGCACAATGAACAGTAAGTAAATTTGTTGCCTCTTTTCCGTGAGCTTTTTCACTGCAGCAGTCAAGTTTGATTCCATCGCCGTGCAGTGCGGCTCAAGGATCAAGTGATCAAGAGCCAGCATGCACATCATGTGATGGGAATGCATGTTGCGTGTCATGTGACAGTTTCTTTTTCATCCCTACCTCTCCCACCCTTGAGATCAAGTGATCTTGCCAACACCTTCTATAGACAAGTGTCCAGATGACAAGTGTCACCAATCAAGCGATTGGTCCCAATTTCGAATTTCATCGTTGGGTTCTTTACCCAACACTTGTATTGTATCCGTCATAAGCGCAATTTGAGAGGTTTTAGTCGTTTGACTTTCCGTGAGACTTTACAGTTTGAGGTTTACCCATGACATCTACGTCAAGTGGTGTAAATCCTTCACATGTCTCTGGAGTCAGTTACCATTATTCTCGGGTCTGTGATGTTTTCGATCAATATCGATTTTGTGTCAAAATCTAGGTGCCGGGTGACAGCGCGGCCAAAGATTGACCCCGATTTTCAAAAGAAACAACGTTGCTTTTGGGTTTTTTTGTCAAAAGGAATAAGTCGGGCCCTCATTGGTTCCATGATGGGTCTATGAAGGGTTATATGTTGAGAAGAGAAAACCGTAGGCTGACATGAAATTCATCCAGTGTACTGACTCGATGAACTTCGTTTTGATCATTTTTTTTTTGGGTTGGCGGTAATCAAGAGAAACTGCTAAAACGCGACTCCGTTTGTAAAGCGCTTGGGGTAGGCGCGACATGTTGGAAGCCAAGTGGGGAACGGTCTTCGTCTCCGATATTCCAGACAGAGCGAAGGAACTCACCAAGGATGGGAAGCTGTCCCGATATCCAAGAATCATCCCAAAAAAGAAGAAGAGCGTTTGAGAGGTCGGCTGCAGTTTGCAAACGTTCAGTCGTGCGGCGGATCCATGAGGCTGAACCTTCAGGACCTGTCAGCTCATGTTAACTCTGGCAAAGTCACCGTTTCAGAGTCTACTCGTTGATGTCGCTCCAGAAAGCCGTTTGACCGATCATGTCAATATTGATGTGAGCGCGTCGTATGAGCCCGATGGATATGTTGCGGTCGGAGGAGTTTGTTTTTCCAGCGCCGGGAAGCGGCTAGGAATTGGGGTGTCGGAATGGGTCCGTGTAGGGGACAAACCCTGCGGTGGGCTGAAATGTAAAGTGGCCGTGAACGCGCATCAAGTGATGTAACACGTTCATGTCAAATGACATGTTCTTTTTTCCTCGCCCTTACCTCTCCCATCCTGATTTGGTTTGGAAACCTCTTCACTTTGGGAACAAGACAGGTCACTTGACCATTTTTTCCGGCTTCGTTGAACGCAAATTTTCATATCAGGTTGCGTGGCCTGTTTACCATTTCAGCTCCATCTACACCTCCATTTTGTTTGGAACAAGGCCTGTCCAATGACCTTTTGCCTTCGGCTTGGTCAATGGGTTTCACCCAATTCTGTGTTACAGACCGGTAATCATAGTTGAGGCGAACCCATGTCGGTCAAGCGACGACCTTTGACAAGGCAAAGTGACCGTTATCAAACCAGCCATCCATGGGTTCCTTACGCGTCATGTGATTCAATTATATACATTTTGTGTCATTGTTTTTATGCCTCACCCTATAGCTGTGACAGCGGTGCCAAAGATTGACCCCAATCATAAAAGAAAAAATGCTTCCCTTGCCTGCGTTAGACAGTGTGTTTCAGACCAAATGAATAAGACTAAGTGGAAAAGACCATTTGTGGCAGCGGCCGCGGCAACAAACATGAACGAGTTTTAACTCTTGAAGTGCGCACAGTGAACTAGTGAAGTTGTAAC
>VSDK01016660.1:23291-90750 GCA_009767595.1 Symbiodinium kawagutii
CCCGCTGCCATTAGCGGACTGGCCAGAGATGACGATCCCTACAAAATGGGAACCACCCAGGACGCGCATTGTCATGATGAAACCATTTGTGAGTCAAGTGTTGATTTAGCGCCTCCAGCCCCAATGGGAACATGGAAACCCAAACTCTTGGAATGTTGGACAACTAAGAAAAGAACTACCAACTGAAAAGATGGGCCCAACTAAGAAAAACTCAGAAATCCAATCTAAGGAATCCAAGGCAAAGATAGAAACTGGTTTCATTTCTTGTTTTGCCGCACCGAGGCCCCCAGAGTACTTCATCTCTCACGTTTGGCAACCAGGAGACCAGGTGGGCACAGGGAGCAACTCCCGGCTGCAGATCCATGAACGGGATACCGCAAAGGGATATGGCCGCGTGTATGCTTGGGCCATGTCCCTTGTCATCCATCAATTGAGCGTCAACCATCAATAAATCCTGCATTGTTCACCCATATTACCCATATTTATCCATAGATCATCCAAACCCAGTATATCTCCAAGTCAGCAACGAATCGTTCATAGGTCATATGCAAATTTAGTACAAAACACAAAACAATATGTCCTGCAGAATTGGTCGGTATGTACACAACCAGTCATGCATGAGGCAAGATCATCTATGACTCTCCACATGTCATCCACAATTGCATGATTACTCTGTGAGAAATCATAGGCGGTCCATGAATCCTCCAACAAACCATCCATAATTTCAGCATAAAACATCCATGACGACCACCCTAACCCGCTAAAGCATCCCAGGCGTGAAGCCACGAAAACAGCGTAGGTCCTGCAGCGATAGATCCAGCACCAACAATTCAGAATTGCGGATGGATCCTAGCCATCATCCAACACTCCTGCATGTTCGTATTTTCCTGCAGGAACGACCTGTAAATAATCCATTTATTTTTCACAATTCATCCATTAAGCCTGCAAAAACCATCCACAAATCCTGTGTAGATTTTCCATATGTAGATCGTCGAAAGATCAGCGACCATTCCTGGATCATTCATCCATTTTCACCTGTATATTCTGCACAAGCCATCCAGAAATTTCCTGTAGTTGTTCCACACACTTACCGCAAATCCCAATAGATCCTTAACAAACGTTGTATACGTCATCCATAAATCCTGCATACTCAAAATCCTGCATGAAATCATGACCTAATCCTTGACCAGGCGTTGATCATCCATAAACATCTATAAGTCCTCATTAGGTCGTGCGCTGATCCTGCCCACTTGCGATAGATCCTTCACTTTTTGTTGCCATGCCACTCATCCTGTGCACTAGTCCCCTGAATTTCTGGCTTCCCCCCACTTGGGCCTGACTCTCTCTTCTTGCCCTCAAATGTATTTTCTGAGTTGCGAGACACATACACACACAACGAAACAATGTGATTTAGTGGGAACCTGGTCTTTTGTCATTATCTTCCTGTTTTCTGATTGATATCCTTTTGTCAGTATTTTTGTCATTATCAATATCAATCAAGGTCAAACAAAGAAACTTGTCCTTGATCTTTCCACAAGCTGTTTGGTTGCACGAAGCAAGGCGCTTCGACAAACCACCCTTTTCCCATCAGATCTTGACAACTTTGAGTGATTTTGATAGATAAGCATGTCATGGCATGTCCATATCCTCAGCATCGTGGCCAGGTCAGTCCGTACGACTATGCAGAAGAGAAGGTGCTGACACTGGGAACGGCCGGCTGAGGCGTTTTTGCTGCTGTGTTTCACACGATTCACACCGGCCTCAACAAGTTGCAGACGGTGTATCATGGCGAGTGTTGTTGCATTTATTTTTCGTTTGATTTGCAGAACTGATAGGGTAAACTTCAAATTGTTTACCAGCATTTTTCTGCGGGGCCTTCAGATTCCAGCGGAATCTTCACGTTTCGGAGCACACCAGCACCATTCTTGAAACTCAGCGAACAGGCCATCGATGAACATGATTCAGTTTCCTTCATCTGCATTGTAAAAAGACCCGCGTTGAGACATACAGGTAGACCGACTGGAACGGCAGGTGGTGGGAATGACAGCATTTCATGGCAGAATTAGTCTGATTTTTTCCTTGTGATTCTGAAGGAGGGACCTAACCAAAGTCAAAGGTATTTATGGCTGCTCAAATAAAGGTAAATGTCAACATTTATATTACACACACAGAGTTATTCTTTTGACATATACACACACACATATATATATATATATACATACATAAAATTTCATATAATATTAGTACACACATCCATAAAAAAAAGACAAACCACGCCTGCCTTATTTCTTAATTATGTCAGGTGGTCCTCCAAGAGTCATTTCATTTTGAGGCTCGCTCGTATCTCCTGATATATTTTGATGTCTTTGCAATACTTGTGGTCGCATGTGGTTTTGTGTAATTTCTATTTTTAATACTTCTTGAGGTCTACATCTTTGTGACTAACACGTATCATATAGCAGTATATGTATGTATACTTGTAGCATCTTGTAGCTGTGAGCATATTCATTTCAATGCAAGACTCGTATCCATCATTCTTTTTAAGTTCTGGCTTTCGGAAATGCCGGAACAGCTGGTCTCCAAAGCTGCTGTGTTTGTCAACCTGGTTGTAATTTGGTCAACGGGTGCAGATGAAAACAACTCCTGAGGTCAGTGGGATAAATCTGCAAAAAAAATGATTTGTTCCAGTGGCTTTTTGGGAAAAAAAAACCGGAGATGAACGGATGAACCTTCCAAGTCTCAACATGGAAACGCCCGATGAAAAACATTATTTGCCAATGTGGCAGAGGTCTCTCGAAAAGTTGTCACATGATTGGCATGGAAACTGTAACCATTGGTAGCTGTCCACCTGTGAAATCATCTGTTTCAAGATTTATTTAGCAAGAAAAGGTGATCGATGTGATCGCAACCAGTTGTGAGAAATGATGACCATCCACGGGTGCAATTGGGAACAAACCGGGGCCGCAACCGCACTCCAGGTGTCCTTGCTCAAGCAATGGGCCATCAAGAGCAAGGCATTGGTACCTGAAGACAGGCAGGGCATGGTGGGGCATGGCGGTGGGGCGATGACTTGGGTGAGCTGCGCTTTGACAGCACCAAGCTATGTCCGGACATCTCATTTTTTTAGAGAGCCTATTTGTTCTCAAAGAAGTTGATGACTTGCCTGTACGTTAGAACTTGAGTTTGCCCCTGCTTTCATAAATCTTCGTGGGCCTCAGGACAATTTATTTTGAATTACTTTTTGTACGTTTTAAGTCTACCATCCGGTGCAGACCGTGCTTTTTTGGTTTGTTGAAGTTTTGTGTTTCCTACTTGTTGCTGTTGTCGTGGCCTGGGACAGACTTGGGTTTTGGTCTCTATCCCAGTCGTCTCCGATCTTTGCTGCCTCAGAATTCTAAAAGGTCTCACAGCGTCTCATGTTTGTCTCCCAGTTTTTATGTTGTTTCTAACTGTTCTCCACATGCATGAATTTAGCTCGTCGTGCTTGTCTCCCATTTGACCTGTCTTAAAGATTCCCTGCTTCGTTCTGCAGCTGTTCTCCTTTGCAGCTCTGTTTGAAGTCAAACAAATCTTAGGAACAATTTTGGTTTGCTTTCAATGCTCACGGAGATACATTTCGTGCAAGTAGGCTGTTGCACTTCTTGGTTCAGATTTTTGTGTTTTTTTTTAGCTTGTTTGTTACTATCTTTGGAATTAGGTTCTGTTGTTTGCGCTACATGTGCATTTTTGTTATTTTCATCGATTATTCTTGAGGATCCATTCAAAGGGTGGCCCAAAGATGCTTAGTCTCCCTATGAATCATGATGATAGCAGTAGGTTAGCTAGAGGTGAACCGCTGTACCATAGTTTCCCGATATTTCCCTACTTAACCATAGGTTTAGCAATTTGTTTTCTTTTTGGTGAACCACAGTACCACCATGGTTGACTCTGTGATGTTCCGCAGTCGTTTCGAACTCAGCAGGTCGTTTCGAACACCATGGTTTCTCAAAGAGGAGGAGGAGGACGGGCCGAGGGCCGGGGGCAGGGTGGCCCGGTTGTTGGGAGATCAATTCAGAAGATATTTTCACTGCACCCTTGAAGTCAATTTTTCTGCCCCAGATCTTGGATCAATTTCACTTACCTGTATGCTGAAACTTGCACTCACGCGCAGGTACAGCGAAATTGCTCCAAAGTCAGAATTAAGATGCGGGGGTTCCCACATTAGGGAACCCCCAGAAATGGCAAGTTTACCACTACAAACAATTGATATTGGATGATTTGCAGGGGTACCCCATGCATCCCCATTTTGGGAAACTCCCACGTACTTTATCATTTCCATGTCACATTCACTTGTGCTTTTATGAAATGAACCCGCTATTCCAGTTTTTGCCCTTTTCGTTGGCTGTTGTACTTGGGTCAGCACATCTCCCCCCAGCGGTTTCAGTGCAGGGCGGAGGTTGGTTCCCATGATGCTTGGGACCTAGTTTTTGCACCAAATCCTCAAGCTGGTAATAAAATATCCACTCAGCATGTTTTTTTGAATGGGCACCCCGGTAGTGCGCATGTTGGTGTCTTTTTCTACATACGTCCTGTGTGGTCAATTTACACGCTGTGTTTTTGTGTTTGCGCTCTCCGTTTCTCTATCCCTAACTTAATGGTTTTCTCAAGGTTTCGGCAACTCTCTTTCTCCAGAGGCCTTTCACAAAACACCATCAGAAGAATTCAACATTGCGGACCCCACGTATTCACGGTAATTGTATGTTTCGACATTTTTGTTGTTTTAGGTTTTAGGTCTATTGGGGTACAGTTTTAGTTTTTGGAGATGGTTGCTCGATTCTTGTTGGTTTGCTGCCGATTCTTGAGACTCTTTTCAAGGGCACTGCACCGCAGCCAAAAATAACACAAAAAGCCAAACTGAATCAGATTGATTGTTCGTAGTTCTTTTTTGGCCTAAATTGGGATTTGCAACGTGTGCAGTATAATACGTATTTGTGCTCTATACAGTGGTTTTTGGGATGTTTTTGTTTCTTCTAGATGCATTCAATAGACCAATATACTAAAGATGACACAAGAAATCACAAAAGAAAAATCAAAGCGACAGCATACCTTGACGCAACAGGAAACCATGTGTCAACTTTCCCTGAAGTGTGGTCAATTCTCTTCAAGATCTCTTCAGACAATTCAATGAGCATAATATTTTTTTTGGAGAAATGTAGTATGACCTACTGCAACAAGAGTTCCTTGGTTGCAGTGATTTCCCTCCAAGTAGAACAGGGCACTCATTCAAGATTGTACAGCACCGACAAAACCACATTCTTTTCTATGTGGGGCTGTGTGTTTGCGCGTCATTTTGCACTTTTTGTGCAGTAAAATGAAATAAGCGTGATATTCGTCAGATCATATGTGACATTTATGAAACATGCATTATAGTTGATGCAATTTTATTTGGTGCGATTATTTATATTTCCGGACAGTTTGGTATGACTCACTGTGAGCCAAGTCTTTCTACAACATGGGTAGGGGATAGACGCCTTTTGTTTTTGAGAGCAATATAGTGACAACCATGATGGTAGTGTGTCGTGTGAAGATTTGTCAGTGCATGTTCTCTGACAAGATCTTTCGAAGGTATAATGACATGCCACCATAAATGCAAAGTGATCTATTTGGATGCAAAAAGCATGAATTCATAGCTGTTATCAATTCTTTGGACAAATTTGTTCGTTTTACTGGGAACCGTGTTTTGTCACCACAGCTTTTGCATCCTCACCAAAGGCCGCTCTCTTACGGACCCCAAGTATTGGCCACTGCTTGCAGCCACCAACGCACCATGAACAGCGCAAAAACCAAGCAAGCCCGAAACCCGGACAGAAAGCTACACCACCACCGCAGACAGCAAGTCAGTGCAAGCAAAGTGCCAAGGAATGGCCAGTGGTGACAAGCTTCAAACAATACAATTGAATTAAACTAATTAAACATTGGTTCAAAAAATCATCTCCAAGCCCGAAGGAGACACTTCTGTGGGGAGGATTGGTGAGGTATGTTGACGTTTAAAATCATGACCAAGTACAAAAAAACATGGAGGCAAAGGGAGACAGGGTGAGACAAGGGAAGAAGACAGGACAAAACAAGAAGACAGAGGGAGACGAAGGGAGACAAAGGGAGACAAGGGTGAGACAAGGGTGAGACAAGGGAAGAAGAAAGGACAAAACAAGGAGACAGTGGGAGAAAAAGGAAGACAAGGAAGACAAGGGAGACAAAGGGAGAATAAGGGAGACAAAGGAAGACAAAAAGGAGACAAATCGAGACAAAGGGAGGCAAAGGAAGACTAAGGGAGACGAAGGGAGACAAAAAGGAGACAAATGGGGACAAAGGGAGACAAAGGGAGACAAAGGGAAACAAAGGGAAACAAAGGGAGACAAAGGGAGACAAAGGGACAAATGCAGACAAATGCAGACAAAGCAAGACAAAGGGAGATGAAGGAAGACAAAGGGAGACAAAGGGAGACAAAGGGAGACAAAGGGAGACGAGGATGGAACAAGAATCGGGAACCCCATTCTGCTGGTAGCTATTCGTGGAATATCAAGTAATTGTCCGCTGAAAAGAACCGGCTTGTAAATCCTTGATTTTCGCGGATCAATGTATCCATGCTCATGCAAATGTTATACCGGCTTTTGGGTCAGATCAGTCCATATCTCAAGCAAGTCATACTGACATTTTTCGGACGACCAAGGTATTATGACAGTACTCCCATTGGTTGCATTTAGATGCATCGACGAGTCGATGACGAAACAAGCACCGCGCCCAGCTGGAAAGCCAGCTTTCGAGGACCAGCAAAAGGCCTTGGTGGACCCTGAAAACTCTTGGCGAACAATGCGCTGCTGGATGGACAAGGTTGCTGGCTGCGTGCTGCTGGCTGCGCCCTTTCTGGCTTGCTGGGTTGGTGTCTTGGTCTTGCTAGGTGACCAATTGTGTGTCAGTCAGATTGGTCCGATTTACTTTGGTCTGATGTTTCTTTGATTCGGATGGGTTCAGTTGGCAATGAATTAGTTGGCTCACTGGTTAGTTTTTTTACATTGAGTTCAATCAGTTCAGTTGAGGTGAGTTTAGTTTATTTATTTTAGTTTAGCCAGTGTAGTGATTCCAATTAGTTTGGATAGTTCAGACACTGAAAAAATGTGAGTTGGTTGGTTAGATGGGTTGCAGCTAGGTCAGTTTGTTCTTTGGACAGCAATTAGGTTAGTCAGTGGGTCAGTTATTTGGGCACCAGCTGGCTGGTCAGTTGGCGGCAACTCGCCATGTTTCTGGCACTCCACGGCTTGGACCAGCACAGCAGTGGATAAGCTGTTGCTGATTGTGATTGGAGAAGTACCGGAAAGTACCGAGAAGTACCTACTCAACTGATCTCAACTGATCTCCACTGATCTCAACTGATCTCAACTGATCTCAGCTGATCTCAACTGATCTCAGCTGGTCTCAACTGATCTCAACTGATCTCAACTGATCTCAACTGATCTCAACTGATCTCAACTGATCTCAACTGATCTCAACTGATCTCAACTGATCTCAACTGATCTCAACTGATCTCAACTGATCTCAGCTGATCTCAACTGATCTCAGCTGATCTCATCTTATCTCAACTTATCTCAACTGATCTCAACTGATCTCAGCTGATCTCAACTGATCTCAACTAATCTCAGCTGATCTCAGCTGATCTCAACTGATCTCAACTAATCTCAGCTGATCTCAGCTGATCTCAACTGATCCCAACTGATCTCAGCTGATCTCATCTTATCTCAACTTATATCAACTGATCTCAACTGATCTCAGCTGATCTCAACTGATCTCAGCTGGTCTCAACTGATCTTAACTGATCTCAACTGATCTCAACTAATCTCAGCTGATCTCAGCTGATCTCAACTGATCTCAACTGATCTCAACTGATCTCAACTGATCTCAACTGGTCTCAACTGCTCTCAACTGATCTCAACCGATCTGATCTGAACTGATCTCAGCTCATCTCAGCTGATCTCAGCTTATCTCAGCTGATCTCAGCTGATCTCAACTGATCTCAACTGATCTCAACTGATCTCAACTTGTCTCAACTTGTCTCAACTGATCTCAACTGATCTCATCTTATCTCAACTTATCTCAACTGATCTCAACTTATCTCAACTGATCTCAACTGGTCTCAACTGATCTCAACTGATCTCAACTTATCTCAACTGATCTCAACTGGTCTCAACTGATCTCAACTGATCTCAGCTGATCTCAGCTGATCTCAACTGATCTCAACTGATCTCGCCTCATCTCAATCTATCTCAGCTTATCTCAACTTATCTCAACTTATCCCAGCTTACCCCAACTTACCTCAGCTTATCTCAGCTGATCTCAACTGATCTCAACTTATCTCCACTTATCCCAACTTATCTCAACTTATCTGAGCTTATCTCAACTTATCTCAACTTACCTCAGCTTATCTCCGCTTATCTCAACTTATCTCAACTGATCTCAACTTATCCCAACTTATCTCAACTTATCCCAGCTTACCTCAACTTACCTCAGCTGATCTCAGCTGATCTCAACTAATCTCAACTGATCTCAACTGATCTCAACTGATCTCAACTGATCTCAACTGATCTCAATTGATCTCAACTGATCTCAGCTGATCTCAGCTGATTTCAACTTACCTCAACTGATCTCAATTTACCTCAACTGATCTCAACTGATCCCAATTGATCTCAACTGATCCCAATTGATCTCAACTGATCTCAACTGATCTCAACTGATCTCAAGTTGCCTACTTGTGATTGTTGCCTACTTGTCGCAACTGCGATTGTGATCGTGATTCTTGCTGAGTTACTAAACTTGCCTACTTGTTGATAGTTGCTAATCTTATCATGACAAGTAACCAGTAGCAACTGCGGCCATCAGCAGCGATTGACATCCTTTCCTTGACCATGATTGACATTGTTGATGTTCTTCTCACGGACTTGAAAGCCATAAAAAAGGAACACTTGACCTGTGAATCGACCAGCACGTGATAGATGACTATCCTTGATCATTATCTTTCTTATAGTTGAGATATTCCCACAATCCCAGAGCATGGTGTGCATGAGCCAAGAGGTTTGAACCGCCGAAATGGTGAGTTTTGATGGCAATTTCTATCGGGACAGCTGCTCCTGAAGCTGCGCTAGCTGTGCGCAACAGGCTTGTGCTCATCGAGGCGCTGAAGGGACAGTAGTTTCTCTTGACTTGAACATGTTTCGAAGATCTGAAGATCTGAAGATGCAGAGTTTCGCAGGGTTTGACCCTGGGAAGATCGCCCAAATCCAGGTTTTGGTGCCGATGGGGCGCCACCCCAGGAGGCGGTGCGTGCCACCAAGGCGGGGAGCGGTTGTGGGCGCTGGTGAATCGTGGTGAGTTGTGCCCCAGAAATGTTGGTCCAGTGGGGATTGGACGCATCGATTTTTCTGAGAAAAGGATTGAAAAGGTACGTTAGTTACTTCATTTTTCTTCTTACATGTGTGATTTGAACCCCCGTGATAACCGAAGGGCAGTGGTTGGGGGTTGGTTGCGCGAAGCCCATAACGGCTAGAAAGGAGGCAGTTCTCTAAAATCATTGAGGTTATAATCGTTAATCCTTCATTTTTCACCCCTTCGTAACGTGCAAGCAGGAGGCCATTCATATTTTAAATGCATTTTTTCATTCTACAACTATCCTCCACCATCATTCAAACCATTGCAAATCTTTCATATTGCTACGATATCAGCGATATCAATGGACTATTTCGAACATGCAAGGATCAATGTTTTTTGTTTCCGCCCATCAATCATTGAATCCAGGATTGATGGACAACCTCACTATTTGCCGTTGTTTTTGTTGCCAAGTAACCTAAGATTGCCATTGTTTTTTTACCCGCATGACCAGTGATAGTTGACTGACCAGTGACCAGTCTTTCGATATTGTGATTATCCTTATGAATGATGTGATGTATAATCCTTATGATTCGATGTTTCCGAATTTCATGTTATCGTGATTGCTGGTATGAACCATTTCCGACCCATCAACTATGCACGTAATGGATTAAGAAAGATTCACTTAAGACGAAGATTCACCATGAGTAACCGAGATTCACCAAGGTAAACCCACGATCCACTGAGATTCACCATGATTTACTATGATCGGCCAGGGTCAACCATCCGATTCACCATGACGGGTCCATTAACCATCAGATTCACCAAGATTAACCAGGATTCTATTAGTCATCACCATGACTCACCATGATTCACCGTATTAACCCCGATTATGAACCCTATCATGAACCATTACTTATTATTAACCCCTATTTTTCACCATGATTCTCCCCTATGATCAACCATCATGATCCCTTAACCGTTGTCAATAACAAGCTTCACCAACCCTTCGACAACCACCAAGCTCGCGTCACCAGGTGGCTCTGGCCAACTGCGAGCACTTCGTTGCGATCATAGGCGGGGAACCTGGAGGAAAGTCGTTAACCAGGGAAATCAGCAGCGAAGTGAGGGTAGATGAATGGCAACTGTAGGGTTTATAAACTATATTATTCGTTAACTCAAATTATCATAGTACAAACATGTACAAACTATATCATGGAACTAGATGTATTGTAATGAAATCCCAAATTTATTATAATTATCCAATCGATTCGGGATTTCATTGCAGGTATATAGCAATGGTGTTATAGAGGCATGAATAACGGGATAAAACAACTATACGTAGGGTATTAGTTGGAAGTATGATATCGCCTTTTTCTAGTTGATACTGTACCATTTCTAAGTAGGCCAATGGCTGGTTATAAATTTGATTTGTTGTACTAGTCGCATATATTTCCTGCAGTAGGGACATATGTGAGGTGATTTGGTTGTTTGATTTATTGGTTGGTTTCCTGGGTGACAATTTGTAGCAAGGATTGCCTATGATTGCCTCAGAATCGATGTGGATGAAACCAAACCATTTGCAAAGGCAGAGCTCGGAAGGCTTAGAAGTATCACAATGAGTTGGAGCCCCAAGTGATTGCTGGTTGTAGGCTGCTAGTTGTACAAGGTTGCAATCACCAACACTTGTACGGATGCACTGGAAACGTTGGGTCTTGAGGACAGCCGCACCTGCTTAGTGGCTGACGAGAGTCTCCCTCTTGAGCCTCCTATCGAACGATGATCCCACAACTTAGCCAGAGAAACACTTGCAGCAAATGTTCCTGGTGAACCTGCAGCACAAGGCATTGAAGGTACGCATTGATCGATGTCAGCAAAGGTGCGCCAAGAAAAGTACATACTCTACATAATACATACCTGCATACATGCATACAGGTATGTATATACATATGCATATGTGTAGATGCACGTATACATGGACAAATGCACCGTGCATCAAACACCTGTCCACACATCAAAGACCCAACCCCTAGAAACGATCCGGTGACTCACCAGGTCACGCCGGATACTTCCAGCGCCTATGGTGTTGTGTGGAGCTCCTTGGTTGCAACGTCGGCGGTGCACCCGCATGCAGTGACACCGGCAAACTCGGACGGCTGGTGTAGGTCATTGCTGAGGGATATCCCTTTACAGTGGATCAATGTTGCCCAGCCGCTGTTGAACATTTTCAATCCAAGCATCTATGATTTCCCTCGTTCTTCATGTTTGCTCTCGAAGGGGCCAGCCATTCGATTGCGGGCTTAATTTTTAAAGGACACCCAATGTTAAGGTATCAGTTTTATTCACTGATTGTCCAACCTTTTTTCCGAATGCGGAGCGAAGCGTTCCCATTCAAAATTTGGAGATTTGGGGGCCGGAGCTTTGTTTGCAGCGTTTGCGACGCGACAACCATTGAAACACAGTCGCCATAGTACCACTACTAGAAATACCAGCACCACAAACCCAAACACCCTACTTGAAATAAACTCCGCCAAAACAAAACGCCACACCAACACCACTGCAAAGGTGAAAACACCAACGGGAAATGCATTGGAGTTTGTGATTTTTGTTTGGTTTTTGCGCTAGTTCATCAGTCGATTTGCATTTGGGATCATTTGGGTCTTCCTGTTTTGGCACTCATCCATGTGATTTCTGTGAGCATTTTGCATCATTGTGAACGTTTGATTGTGGGTCGAATCAATTATGTGCATATAGCAATACATCAATACATGTCAACATGTTTGTAGAAAATAATACATATTTGTAAAAAATCGAAAGATCAATTGCTGTGACCTAATTCTTCATGGGATGCGTTACCCTTGGGGATTTCACGGAGGCTTTGGGCACCGTTCGATCGCTTTGATCGCTGGCCAGGTGGGCCTTTTTCTTGGCCCGAGCAGCTCCGAAGTACCGGGACTTGGAGTTGGGGAACCCAAGGAGCCCCGTCCTTACTCGACGGTGCTTGGAGGATTGATTGCCCCTTGGGCAAATATTGAGGCTACACTGAATGATTCGAAAACACCAAGGGATCCCATGAAGAATTGGTGATTTCTTTTTGCAAATAGGTGGTTGTGGTGAAATGGCAGGGGTGGAACATATCACTAGGACTTAGGATTTCGATCAAGAATGAACGGACCTTATGAACATCATTTTGTTCACAGTAAAATCGCTGTCACTTGCTGTAGATGATGGCCACAAGCTCAGCAATACATATAGATAAATAAACACCCCTTTTGGAACCTGTCTACACTTTCATTGAGGAAGATGGCATGCCTTGCGGGTCCGTGGCCTGAGGATCCTATTGCCTGATGCCTTGCACCAGTGGCGAGCCTCAGAATGTTCTGTTGATGTGCCTCCGGTTGGGGACCTTGGACCGGTAAAAGGTATGTGACCGGCAGCCGTGGAACTATCCAAAGAGATCCTGGTTTTGGAAACCGAGAAATGGTCAATGGTGGGCCATTTGCCCCGGCAAATCACTGTAAGGGCTGCCGTTTATTTGCCAACTCATTCAGAATAGCAACCATATTGCAGTCTTGGACAAATTACATACCAATAGCTGATTGAATCGACCCAACCACGCATCAATTTTATTGCGAGCCTAGCAAGGTTGGGGACGATGATCTCATGTACACATGCAATACAAACGTTTTCCCACACGACATATGCACCCACACCTAAGCACAAACTAGCGCAACACACAAATGCATTTAGTCACATACGAAAACGAATGCTTTGCGTCATGCACATCTATGCAGGAAACACGAACATCTTGCGTTTACAATTGTACTGGCAGATCATGTTGGTGATTTACTAGCACAGATCCGGGTAGCTTATTGATAGCTGGGTCTTCCACCATTGGTGGTTCTAAACCACCTCTAAACCCTCGTTACTCGTTATGGGTTCTGACCATTATTGTTCAAATAGTCAATAACAATATCCTTCGGTGTCAGGCAAAATTCATGATTTATGAATAAAGGTGTTTCTCAAAGAAGGTGAGCTCCCCAAATGGATGGTTCATTGCTAAGTAATGATCTCATAAAACCCTGGGGTAGCCTATTTTCAAAAACCACCACTATATGCCGGCAAGTTCACCTGGAGGTGGAAAATCTGTATACTATATATATATATATATTTATATATAAAAACTATCTATCTATCTATCTTTCTATCTATTTATCTATCTATCTTTCTATCTATCTACCTATCTATCTTTCTATCTATCTATCTTTCTATCTATCTATCTATCTATCTTTCTATCTATCTATCTATCTATCTTTCTATCTATCTATCTATCTTTCTATCTATCTATCTTTCTTTCTATCTATCTATCTATCTATCTATCTTTCTATCTATCTATCTTTCTATCTATCTATCTATCTTTCTATCTTTCTATCTATCTATCTTTCTATCTATCTATCTATCTATCTTTCTATCTATTTATCTATCTATCTTTCTATCTATCTACCTATCTATCTTTCTATCTATCTATCTTTCTATCTATCTATCTATCTATCTTTCTATCTATCTATCTATCTATCTTTCTGTCTATCTATCTATCTATCTTTCTATCTATCTATCTTTCTATCTATCTATCTATCTTTCTATCTATCTTTCTATCTATCTATCTATCTATCTATCTTTCTGTCTATCTATCTATCTATCTTTCTATCTATCTATCTTTCTATCTATCTATCTATCTATCCTTCTATCTCTATATATCTAAAGGAACACTGTTGATTTTTGGCGCCACCAGGTTAGTGTACCAGAGGGTAAAACACTTTCTGGTAACGATTATTGGGAGAAAGAATTATATATTTCTGGTACGTTTAGTTACATAAATAAATAAATGAATATATATATGTATGTGTGTGTATATATATATAACTATTCTATTTATTTATTTGTTTATTTTTTCATTTATTTACTTATTCAAAAACCACAAAAGCCACTGGGGCCCCACTAGGCCACAAGCTTGGCATCATTTAGTCCATGCAGCTGCCAACTTTCGAGTGGAAGATCTAAGGCGCGACGGGCGGTAGCAAGTTATCAACGTATCATCGGCCTATCATCGGCCCCTAAGAAACAGCTAAGAATGGTGGATTTATGTGGCCTTTATTGTGGTGAATAAAAGAGAATGATGATAGGGTTGGCTATGGCTGGTTGATTGTACTTAGTGGCTTTTTGGAAATGTGAGTTGAGTTTCAGCTGAAAGAAGACATAACAGCGGATGAGTGCTTTGAGAGCCCTGAGTACAACTGCGGGGCAGTGCATCAAGTACAAAGGCAGACCGCAGTTATCAAGGAACACAAGATTACTTACCACAAAGATACATCAGTCATGTTTCATTCATTTGTATGTTGTTTTAAATCAGGTTTCATCATGCTTGATGACCCAGTGCAGCGCTCTGACCACAGCACCCAAGTCACGTTTTCCCGCTACGTTGAACCAACCAAAATTTGTGCTCAGAATCAGCCAATCAGCCATGACTGTGCCAGCAGTGATTCAGATGGTTCGGCTGTTGTTGGCTGGCGGGGTTACATTAGTTTAACCACAGCTTGTACAAGCCACCAAACATTGTGCAACCTCCCATTCTTGCTGTAAGCAATCGTTGAGTAAACGAAACAAATTGCTGGTATGTACCCAAATTGGAATCAAGTCAAATACAGCTACACATATTATCATAAACACATTCCTCAACAATGAAATATTTTGATTAACATTCATAAATCCTATGGGTTTCTGCATCAGAACGCATATCGAACCACATCGTCAACTATGCTTTCCCATGGTTAACCCATATCCTATGGTCAGGAGGCCATATAGCAAAGTATTTTGATCAACATATATATATATATATATATATAAATATATATATATATATAAATATATATATAATATCCTATGGTCAACATGGTCAACAATCATCAATGAACAAATCAGGAGCCATGTGGCCACAGGTCTACAGGTGCCGCCTTCAGCTGCGAATTGCATCGTGAGTTGCAAGAGATGGCGGTGCGGACGCCCAACGATTGACACAGACAGTCGTGGTGGTTTCTGAAGCCATGACGGGGGACCCCCAACAAATGGTTGGTTTATTACTTTTAAATGGCAGTGGGTCAAAACCCGTAGTCCCCCTGGTTCCCCTATCATTAACCATGGTTTCCCTTACTATTGTTGGTCATGATCCCCCATTAGTTGGTTGGTTAATATTGACCCATAGCCAAACAGTTCATAGTGGATGATGACTGGGGACCCCCATTTTGAGAAACCACCAGGCGTTGTTTCATGGTAAATTCGGGGGGAATCGGTGTCAACCAGCCCCTTGTTGGTTGCATATTGGCATTACTCATCCTGGAATGATGGGTGGCACCAGCGATCCCCGTTTGGTTGGATGCCCGCCTCCAAATTTGAAGCAAAAAAGATTTGAAGATATCCAAACATTATTGAATGAACTCTTTAACATTCAAAATCTTTTTCCAAACACATCAATGATTGAACCTGCCTATAGTTTGTAGAGTAACACAGAACCTGCCCAGTCACATTCCGGAATTTCCAGGCGCCTCAGCCAGGTGGATATGGATGGCTTTGAAGGTTTCATGAGGGCAACTTCTTTGGCGCTGCTGACGCCCCTTGGCTAGTGCGACATGGCCCGGTCTGGCTGGCACTGGCAGTCAAGCTCGCACGATTTCAGAACACCTGGCGACCTTGAGGAGTGTCTTTTTAAAGGTGACTAGTAGCAAAAATGCCTATTTGACCCAATAGCTATTATAAGAACACCTTGTATTTTGTTTTTTTTCCCCTTTCCAAGAAGGTTTTTCCCTACATTGAGACCAATCGATGTGCCCAAGTGTCACTGACAACCAAACTGCTACACAGACGGTCGTTCCCAGTTTGGCGGCTAGGGGAGGGACTCCCATCATGGCACAGCCACCCGCATCCTTTTGGGCCACCGTCCCCTCTTATCAACCATTATCCACCGTTATCAGCCACTATTAGCAATATTCAACATCTAGTGAACATCATCGACCATGAGATCACAACTGGTATGCGCAGTGTAGTCTCGGTACCTGACCCGTATGTAAAGATAAAAACGATTTGTTTGGCTTTAAATCGAATGGTTGAGATGATTGTTTTGTTTTGCCGTCATGTTTGTTGGTGAATTAACATCACATAGACATATTACAGTACACCTTGTAAACACATCACTCCATGTGTGTGTGTGTGTGCGTGTGAAATGAATGCTTTTGTTTAGATGTATGTACGCACATATCACATGCAAATGTATTTTCTTTTTTTTTTCAAATGCCCAGTATGATTGGTAAACACATAGATATATAGGTATGGATATAGGAGTATGTTTTACGATCTGAAGGCGGTCCCTTGGACGTACTTTCCATCTCGGTTTTAAGATATCCCTTGATACATACATATACACATACTTAAAAAGTGATATATATATATACAGACATATATATATAGATACATACATATATATGTATATATATATATATATATATCTATTTGCAAAATATTCCTGAATGTCTAAAGGTACATACATGTATGACATACTTGCTAGATAAATGTCATGTTGATATATGTCATAGATTAATACTTGTTAGATAGAAAACCTACATGTTTGAATTGTTAATAAATATGTTGAAACTGATTGACAACATGAACACACATCAATCACCATATGGGGGTTTCTCAAAATAGGGGACCCTAAAAATAGCTGGTTTAGTACTATAAATGACTAATAGTGGATGCTTTTGGGGTACCCCTATTTTGAGAAACACCCATATGTTTAATAGATGAGATTGACATTTCCCATCTCCGTGGTGCTTTTCCGGTTCTCCGGGCGAGGCTGCATGCGCTGCTGGAGCAAGGCGAAGGCTGCGCGGCCTTTGGCAACGCAGCATTTCTGGAGTCCGCCGTGGAGGCGCGGACGCCGCCGGGGAATGGGTGGGGCGTTCCCCCGGCGTGTCATGGGCTTAGACTGCTGATCCAAGCGCCCCAAGTGGAAGTTGGATGAAGTTGGAAGTGCCATGAAGTGCCTCAACTTAACAGTTGAGTGGGAAGTTGCGACAGGTTGGAAATGGAGACCACTTCCACAACTTGCGACATTGGAAGCTGAACACAACATGTTTTCCCGGCATTGGTCGGTGCTACTCATGAGTTTGAGCAGCAACTCAACAGTATGGACGAATGTATCAAACCCAGTTTTCGCACCACCATTGTTGGTTGGTTGCGGTTGCAGCCTACAGGGCCATCACTTATTTCCATCAAAACATTTCACGACTCCTAAGGAGAATATCAATTGGCAGAACCACCCTGGAAAAGGTCTTGCAAAAGGCTAGTGTACCACCAAAAGCGCTGTGTTTCACCATTCGCCTTCAATTTGAGGCTCAAGTCAAGACAACGTTGCCATATTATTAATTTCATTCATGATAAGAATTGATTTCTCCACTTCGCTGTTGGCTTTTCATCTCTAATTCGTGGCGTTGACCAACCACTTGTTCGTTGTCAGATGCTTACCGAATGGTCCCCGTTGAGTTTCCCAGAAATGTTGCTGCTATACCTCATCCAACCCTTTGCCCTTCTCCACCAACCAAAATCTGTGGAAAAAACATGTGCCCCATTGTGCAGCCCGCCTTATGGCCTCCGCTAGGCATGTGAAGCATGCGGTCTACGAGGGTCTGGATTTTCAGTGGTGCAGCGTGACCGGTTGGACATTTCGGTGGTGGACATGTCAAAGCTGTACGATGCAACCAGCATCAGACCCCAAATCAGTTAAGGTCACAGCGGAGTCATCCCGAAAATGAAGAGAAGCACTTTTGTTGGGATGGCGACCAACTTTGCATTTTTTGGGTCGGCTTTGTTGTATCCCGTTATTTAGAGCGCTTCGAATTTCCCAAGGTGGTACAACCTATTGTTTTCCCCATTTGTCCATCAACAGATTGACATTTGTAGCTGGAGCAAGACACCTTCAAAAATGAAAGTAGCCGTGAGACGGGGTGTGAAGGCATGGGAATTTAACTGTCTCGAAATTGACCTGGGAAGTATTCAACATGGCAGGCTGGCTATCCAGCAGATTTTTTCCAAGCAAGTTGGTCATTTTGCTGGGACAACATGAGTTGTTAATGGAGTGGTGCTCACCATGCTTGCACCCAAGCTCTCACTTCTTGGTTGACATAACACACTAGCAGCTGTCGGGTGTGCAGATATGGTGAATGTAATCGACTTATCAGATGTTAGTTGGTAAACACAAGGTATTTATGCCGCGCGTTGCAGTATACAGGAAGTATCATCATCTCTGTTTGGAATGCTTGTGGCCCAAGTAACACCAACAACAAACACACAGAAAATCACACAATTATTTCTACCTTTTGCTTCAAGCTAGTACGACCTTCGTTTGCTGGTCTGTACATTTTTGCTTGATGCAAGTATTTCATACAACGCATACAAATAAGTAAATGATTGAGATAAGTAGGTAGATTAATACATAGATTCAGAAACAAACTCATGAATCACTAAATGATTGTATAGAGATATGCATAATTCGCATGTATAGATCAATCCCGAGATCATCGGCACCGTTTGCAAGTCCTCAAGTTTTCCCTGTTGGTGATTCAAAATGGGTGCTCGGTAAAGCAGGTCACACAAGCCACGCAGGTCATGTACTTAAGTGCCTTTGTTCCACTTTGAGGGTACTCCAAGTCACATATTCAGATGCCTTCAGCTATTTTTTGAGTCTGATTTGCTCCAATGGATTTCCTTCTGAGATCTGAGATTTCCTCGGGGTACACCAGCAACCAGGCTACCAACGGTTGTTTGTTTCTCCCAGACTCCCAGTTGGTTACCGACCTGTTGATGACCACTGAGGCTTGGCAAAGTCCTAGCTACGGCTCAGCCCATGCTTTGGTGGCGTAGCGCGTGCGCAAGCTGCGCTGCCGTGGAGTTTTAGAGTCAGCTAAATGGTGGTTTATCAAAATAGGGGACCCCCCAAAAATGGTTGGTTTATTACTATAAATGACTGTTAATGGATGATTTAGGGTCCAAGCTGGTATGAATTGGCCATGGGTCAAGCAGTTAACCAACCAACTAATGGGGATAATAACCAACCAATAATAGGGAAACCAATGGTTAATGGTGGGGTACCAGGGGTACGGGGTTTTGACCCACAGCCAATTGGCTGTGAACAGCTAGCAGATGGAGACAGTGGGCTATAAACCCTAAGCATTTTGTTTTGGAACTGGCAACTTCGTTGGTCTTGCCATGTCTTGCCTTATCCCAAGTTATGGCCATCCCCAAAGAATGGTACCTTGCAAGCCTGGGGACCCGCCGAAAACGAAACCAGAGCGTGCGACGGAGGTACCAGCAGATGCGGCGGCAATATGAAGAGCGGCATTACAGTGGAGTTGGGACCTCCAGATCTCAGGCGCCCCACGCATCCCCAGAAGCCTTTGTGCAAAGGGGAGGAACTAAATGATGGGTTCTTAAAATAGGGGGACCCCCAAAGTTAGGTTGGTGACTAAAAATGATTCATGAGGATGACTTGGGGGGGTCCCCCAGCTATTGAGAAACCACCAAATCAAGAGCACAGCTGGGTGCGCGAATCAGACCCGGGAGGCCTGGCTTTACCCAAAACTATCACTGGTTGGTGGTTTGATTGACATGTTTTTCCTATTTTCCCACATGTAGTGCGACAGTGATGGTCGGTTGGTTGACTGATATCTTTCATAGGTTGAAACCATCAACAGGTTGGTTGGTTGACTGATGTCTTTCATAGGTAACCATCAACCAGATCGGGATGATGAAGTCATCACCATTGGTTTATGGTTTGTATTGGTTGCTTCATCACCATTCGTCAATGGTGATTGACCATCAACCAGGATAATTATACCATATACCCTCTGGTAAACTAACCTGGCAATGGAAAATCCAACATTCATAGGCTGGTTTCCCAGGGATTTCTTATTAAATATAGTGATTTTCTATTGCCAGGTTAGTTTACTGGAGGGTAGATTATAATTACCCCAACAATAGATTAGTTAGTTAGGATTATTACCATTAATTACCATATAATTACCATATAATTACCAACCAGGATAATTATACCAGGATAATTATACCATATAGATTATAGTTGGTTCGGATTCCCCTGATATCATTATACCACCGTAGTTGGATATCATACCATTATAGCTGGTTTCCCAGGGATTTCTTATTAAATACGGTGATTTCCTTCTCCACCATTGGTCAATGGATGGTTGGTTGACCATCAACCAGGATAGTTATACATAGATTATAGTTGCTTAGGAATGGCTAGATTATAGTTATACCAAGATATACCATAGTTATACCATATAGATTATACCATATAGATTATACCATATAGATGTTACCATATAGACGATAATTATAGTTGATGGATATCAACCAGGATAGTTCTACCAGGATAGTTATACCATAGCAACTATTAAGGATAATTAGCCCAACAACAGTTGCTTAGGATTCCCCTGCTACCCCAGCACAGCTTCTTTCAAGCATCAGCCACCAAGGCAACAGATCTGGGAGCTCGGGAGACCTGGGAGGGCTCTTTGGGGTTTCATAGGCAACGGTAGTGGATGTTGGTGGTGCTTGCAAGCAATGGTTTACAACTTGTGGTATGATATATGTTTAATTAAATAAATGTATATATATGTATCTAATTTATTCTTATCTATTTATTTATTTATGTGTTTTTATTTATTTATTTATGTGTTTTTATTTATTTATAAATGTGTTTTTATTTATTTATTTATGTGTTTTTATTTATTTATTTATGTGTTTTTATTTATTTATTCATGTGTTTTTATTTACTTATTTATGTGTTTTTATTTATTTATCTATGTGTTTTTATTTATTTATTCATGTGTTTTTATTTACTTATTTATGTGTTTTTATTTATTTATTTATGTGTTTTTATTTATTTATTTATGTGTTTTTATTTATTTATTCATGTGTTTTTATTTACTTATTTATGTGTTTTTATTTATTTATCTATGTGTTTTTATTTATTTATGTGTTTTTATTTATTTATTTATGTGTTTTTATTTATTTATTTATGTGTTTTTATTTATTTATTCATGTGTTTTTATTTACTTATTTATGTGTTTTTATTTATTTATCTATGTGTTTTTATTTATTTATTCATGTGTTTTTATTTACTTATTTATGTGTTTTTATTTATTTATCTATGTGTTTTTATTTATTTATTCATGTGTTTTTATTTACTTATTTATGTGTTTTTATTTATTTATTCATGTGTTTTTATTTATTTATTTATGTGTTTTTATTTATTTATTCATGTGTTTTTATTTACTTATTTATGTGTTTTTATTTATTTATTCATGTGTTTTTATTTACTTATTTATGTGTTTTTATTTATTTATTTATGTGTTTTTATTTATTTATTCATGTGTTTTTATTTACTTATTTATGTGTTTTTATTTATTTATTCATGTGTTTTTATTTATTTATTTATGTGTTTTTATTTATTTATTCATGTGTTTTTATTTACTTATTTATGTGTTTTTATTTATTTATCTATGTGTTTTTATTTATTTATTTATGTATTTTTATTTACTTATTTATGTGTTTTGATTTATTTATTTATGTGTTTTTATTTACTTATTTATGTGTTTTTATTTACTTATTTATGTGTTTTTATTTATTTGTATATTTATTTATGTGTTTTTATTCATTTATTTATTTCTATGTGTGTGTTTGGTCACAGCTGGCTGGAAAGTGATAGTTGTAGATGATTCATGACTTCCATCTCTGTCCTTTTCAATTGCTGGGTTGGAGTGCCGGAGGGCAAGCATCATAGACAATCACCATAATTATCAATCACAACCATCATGTACAGAACTTCGCAATTGCTTGCCAACGGAACCACCATTCTTTGTTGGTGGAAGAAGGTGCTGTAGAGATCAAAGTGACAACACAAACCTATGTTTAAGATACGATGGCGTTTGTAGTTTTTGAGCGTGAGTGTTCATGTTGATTCTATGGCTTTGTCCAAAGAACTCTACTCCCCAACTTACACATGGTTTCCACATTCATAATGGTTATGAGCAGCTGGATGCTTCGTAGTTACCACCGTTGAAACACTTAGATACTGTGGTAGAGCAGCCTGCACAAGCCTTTGGACGATCCTGTCGCTGGACACGAGAATCGTTTCGTTGTGTCATTGCACAGCCGTTATCATTTTCATTACCTCCAGCAGTGAATGAAGCCACAGCAGTGAATGATTTAAGCTAAAGACACTGAATGAAGTTACAGCAGTATAAAGTCCAATGAAGCATTGGATTTAAGCTAAAGCGGCGAATTCTTTTGGGTATCACACATCAAGTCACATCTTTGTTTGTGCCGGCCAGACTTCAAGTTTGTTGTGGCAGTGGCATTGTCAGATATTGATGGGTATACAATGACGGTTCACCAACAATCAGGAATGTTGATGCTCACGAAGGTTAATGACAACGTTGCAAACAAATTTTCAGGTTCCTTGATTATACATGATTATACGATAAGAAATCAACAATCGCAACGCTAAAAGCGATTTCCAGCAATGGTTCAGAGTAGTGATGGGCTGATAACGATGAGCGTGGGGCTCGTCCCATCTTTGCGCACCTTCAGCTGCACGTGACCTGCTTATGTGCCTCAGCACATGTGCCGAGGTTGGCAGTGGGAGCAAGAGCAAAGAAGGCACCAAGGGAAAGCACTGATGCTTCATCATGGTTAGTGGGGTGATGATTCATCATGCTGGGTGGTGATGGTACTTCATCCTGTTTATTTGTGGTGCTATACCTGGGTTTGAACAGAATTCAAAACATCACCTGCTAAGCTACTCTCATGCCGCTGAAGCATGTTCGGCAAGCATCAGAAAAAGGCTGCTCCCAGGAACGGGATGAAATTTATTTGATCGGGTCCAAGCTGGCATCATGTCCATCTTTCACAGGTTGGATTAATGCTCCCGAAGTGGGCGTGCTCACCTCGCTCATTCCTTGGACTTCATATTTTCTCACAGAAGTGTACATGTTTGCACAATGAGTTCATCTTCACACGTGCGCAGCAGAAATGCGATATCATCGTATTGGTTGGTTTACATTGTGCACACAGGTGTGTATGTATATATATATATATGTAAATCTATATTTGTATAAATCTTGATATATATATATATATCTATATCTGTATATATATATATTATGTATACGTATTTTTTCATCATAGATTTGCACACATCAGTACACTGATGATTCCTTGCGGCCGTTGAAGTCCCTTTGAAGTGGGCAGCCCCAGGTGTAGCAAGCGATGATCCGTTGGAGATGCTCCTTGGAAAGTCCTGCAGCTGGGTTGCTGCAGAGAACAAATGGGAGGTCTAACCTGACTGAGAGGCCAAAAATCAACATTTACAGAAGCTATAGTTACTACAATTCACTTCACAAGTTCCAATATTTCAGAAATATTCACAAGTTTGCTTCAACCACCAGCATGGCCCGGGGTTCATCATCGGTACATGTTCTCATGTAATATCAATATGCAGGTTTCAGGGTGCGTGAAGATCCCTCGGTGGCCGTACAATTCAGGTTGTTGCCTTGTGGCCTTCCAACGTCGGAAACAAATATCCCGCTCCCCAGGTGAAGAGACCATCAACATGATCCAAAACGAGTGCGTCCTGCAAAGTGAACCCCCAAAAAGGGTCCGGGGGGCGTGTACACCTACAGAAGGGGGTCGTTGGAACACTTACTGATGGGATATGCAGCTTGGCAATTTGCACTTCTCCTATGCTTCTGCCGCTGCCAGTACCGGTACCGCTCCTGCTCCTGCTGCTGTTAGTGACGCTGGTACTGCTACTACGTTTGTTTTTACAACAGCCCCTCGAGTAATACCACTGCGCCGGAAACTATTCCATTTGGCTATTGATGACTACCGGCTAAATGTGCATCATTTATGGACAACCCCAAGCTGATCTCATGCGCCCAGATTTCGGCAGATTCTTTGGCAGTCCCCTCGATCTGAATCGGCCACAGCTCCGTTGTTCAACGCCCAGGTTGGTCAAATTTGTCAACAAGACCTGGTTCCGCAAGGCGACGCCAGAGGTGCGCTGGCTGAACAGGCTGAACCCTGGGCGTTGAGGCCCTTGTCCCTGGTTGCATCTGGTAGCTGGAAATTGCCATAATTTGCCCAAGAAAGGGAGCAGCCTGCATTGAAATCCTGAAACATTCCCTCCTCCATCGCTGGCGAAGCGTTTCGAAGCAAGTTTATTCCTCTTTGTTGGCGGATGGGAACCCTCTTGTGATGCTGGAAATGTGTGGAGTTTCCCCAGCACCACGGAAGAGTTGGGAATTTCCTACAAACTTTAGCGTGCAAGAAGATCACTGGCTTACTCATGGTCCAGATGGAATTGGGAAGTGGTGGATGTTTGGATTACCGCGAAAAGAATACTGTACATCTTGTTTTATCTATGCCAACAGATGGTACAAATTTTGTACAGAATAATTGCGGGCTCATGTGATCTACATATGTAAGTATGTATATATATATATAGATGGCATCATGGGCTTCGGCCCAAAGAGCACATGTATACATGGAGTATGACCAACATCAGACCCGACCTTATGGTAAAGACCTTACAGAAAAGGACAGTGAAAAAGGGAAATCACGTGTTTGGCTTTGTTTGAAAGATTCGAGTTTTCACGCGTTTTCCCATGCTCCAAAAAATGCTATTAGGTTCATTCATTCCGATTCATTCCCTTCTACGTTCGACCAGATCACCCCCTTCGGGGTGAGTGTCAGTTGGTTTGGAACTGCACTTTTCTGGCGCTTGTTCGCCCCTGCGGTCCCTCAAGGGAGAAACTGAGCAAGACGGCAAATTGAAAGCGAAAGAAGACCAGGAAGAAGGCTCCTGGGCTCGGCGGGTGTGGTAAATCTTCCCACAGCGAACTGAATTGGAGGTGGTTTGTAGAGATTCCCTGGTATGCAACCTGAAAGTTACAAAAACAATGAAAAACATCATTCTAAGTTAACCATCTTTCTAAGTTACCATGCATGAACATCTTCCCAAAACTAAATGCTTATCACTATACCTTGGGATTCCATTCTCTGATCAGTCGAAACGCATTGAACTGGGTTCATGATGTTTTGAGTTTGAGGTGCCGGTAGGCATTGTTTTTCAGTGTGTTGTTTTTGTAAATGATGCCACCAGAATTGTGAACGCTGTTATATATACACATGTAGGTATCTTCAAATATCAATATACACATTCGATCAGGGTAGTGCTATTTCTCTGAGATACTGAGTCAATACTACTGAAATGATACAACGAGTACGACGCAGACAACGAGTCTCTGGTTGTTTTTGCGTTCTGAATTTTTGTCCTCGGACTCCAAATCTCCCCCATCCGATCAGTTTCCCAAGTCATTACCCCCAAGTCATCAATAGATCTGGGAAACTGATAGATCTGATAAATCCCTCAATTATTTGGATCTATCAATCAGATCAATCAGATCCTATCAATCAGATCCTATCAATCAGATCCTATCAATCAGATCCTATCAATCCGGTTGATTCCAAAAAAGCCACGAAATAACTTTGGGGGTTCCAAGTCCTTGGCTTGACCTATAGGGACGGGTTCCAAGTGCATGGCGGCATGCCGTTGAAAACGCTACCGGTAGCTGGACATTGCTGGGGACACAACGGGCTTCCGGAGACAAACTTCCTGGTGAACATGGCTGGAAAATCCACCAGAAATGGCTGGCTGGAAAACCCTGGGTTTTTTCATCCATTGAAATGGTGGATTTTCCACACAGCCACGTTAGTTCATCAGACAGAAGCTACCTACACTTGCTGCAGGGACTTTGCCGCCAGTATGACCGTTGCAGCTCTACATGATTCAACACCCGTAGCAGTTTCCTGCACAAAAGGAGAGAGGAACAGGCAATACTGTAGCAATGGCAGTGCCATTTGTTTGATAAGCACACCTATGGTGGTGAGCCTGCGATCGTTGGGTGACATGATTTACGGACAATCTGATGTCTTTGAATGATTTCCAGCGAAATCCAATGCCCGTTTTGAATGATAAAAATGATACAAATTATTAAGCACAACATTTTTCTCATGAATTTCCTGTCAGGAGAAGAAGAGGAAATCCTCGAGCATGACTCTGTGGTTGATCCCGAGTCTATCGAGCCTGCGCCTGTGGTGATGCCTCCCGTCTTGTCCTTGACATCGCTGGGGGAGACAGCCGAGGCGTTGTTGAAACAAGGCGCCCTTGGCCTCTGGGAGGGAGGAGAGGAGCAAAAAGAGATTGGAACGATTGAATTTGGGAAAATGACAATACATGGAGATACCCTTTTATGGTTCAAGAATTGGAATATCTACTCAGGATCCGCAAAGGCTTCAAAAAGGAGACGTGAGGAAATGCGTTGTGAAATCTTGTCAGCGGTTGAATGCAGCTCAAATTTGGGAACATCTATATACACATATTAATGCAATGTATACATGCAGGCAATGCTTTTTGGGTGCACATACGCATTTATAAAGAAATGCATATAAATCACAATTTAGTAATCCAAATATTGATGTAAATATGAATATGCATTTGAACTTGAACAAAATATGATTTTCAATATGCATATGAATAGAACTATAAAGATAGATATAGATATACACATAGATATGAGTCCGAATATGAATAAAAACACGAATATACATGTGAATATTACAATTAACATGAACATAGGTATGAAGTTTAATATGAATATGAATATGAATATGAATGTGAAACATACTGTAAACATAGATATAGATTGTGCACAAGATATAGATAAAAATGTACACATACATATACATACACATATTCGCACATAGAGCATGGGGCATGACCTACCGAAAAGGGGTCACTGAGCACTTGGTGTAAGAACATGGTAATTATGTGTGGCCAAAGGTCCAGGCCACAAACCATGAGCCACCTTCCCCAGAGTGGGCAGCTTGTACCGTTCGTGGGTCGCATACATCCATCGATGCAGAAGCATCCAGGAGACCTTTGGAGACTCCTTTCTATGCCTTTGTTTGATGGGTTTCCATGGCATAGGCATAGAAATCAAACAATGGTGTTTAAGCATATCCATAAGTTATATACATCTATCCATAAGTTCTTCATGGATGGTGGTTTTGTTTGACGTATGGGTTTCCATGGTGAAATCATCTACCAGTGGGTCCCCATGGCCGGCGGATGGCCTTCTCCAGGCATTACGGAGTTGCCCACGGAGGTGGACGAAGCGGCCACGGAATGCCACAAATCCGAGGGATCCGAGGTCAAGGTACGACGGGATGCCTGGGGGTGGCGGCTTCATTGGCGGCTTCATTGGTGGCTTCATTGGTGGTACAAGGTGGGCCCCCAACCACTTCGGTTAGTTGATTAATAACTAACTTAAATAGGGTTAACTACCAGTGATAGGGGATATAACCCAACTTATAGCTGCTGGGGCCCACCTTGTATCATGTTGTTTCTCTGAACTGGCGAGCGGCTTCAAGAGCCAGGATCCTGCTCGAAAAAATTGACTCATGGTAATGCAGCTCAGAAATTGTACTACGTACTGTCAGTGTTATTGTTGTTCTCATCTTTGTTCAGGGTTCGGCCAAGTGATTTGTTTTAATTGGTGGAGAGACGCAGAGAGAGAGAGAGAGAGCGCCATTTGAGATATTTCAAGACAGGACATAAACGACCATTGGACCTCAAGCGACAAGCACAGGCCTTTATCTAACTACAAAACAATCGCCGGGAGGATGATTGGAACGATGATGGTGCTTTCAACAAAGGGGGTTGATGATTGTCGACAGGGTACATGGGGATGGCAAAGGATCGAAACACGTTCGGTTGTTAAATTGGTGGAAATTCTAGTGATTGACCTTTTGACCCGTAACATCCTGTACCATGTATCCGGGTAGTTTCGGTTTATTGAAATTCCCGTTGCTGCTGTATATTGCTGGATTCTATATTTTAGGTCAACAGCGATATCATTCCATTGCCGGCAACTAGCTTGCAGTGCTTCAAGTCTGAACCACGCGTGACTTCCGCTTTGTTGAACGGGAATACACTGGCACCCACATTGTTGGTATACAGCCCATTGGTACAAGGTGGGCCCCCAACCACTTAGGTTAGTTGATTAATAACTAACTTAAATTGGGTCAACTACCAGTTATAGGGGTTATAACCCAACTTATAGCTGCTGGGGCCCACCTTGTATTACGAGAGAGTCACATCATTGGTTCCCATACCCCCTGGCTATGTGAGTATCACGGTGGCCTAATCCCCAAATCGCGGCCTTCTTGCAGACCGGAGCTACCAGGAGGTCTCCACGAAGCAACAGGTAGATCGGTTCCTAGTAGCATTGGTAGATCCATGGAATTTGGCTATGGGTCAAGCAGTTAACCAACCAACTAATGGAGGATTTACCAACAACAATAAGGGAAAAGAATGGTTAATGATGGGGAACCAGGGGTACAGGGTTTTGACCCACAGCCATTTAACCAGCTAGATCCAACCAATCCTGGAAGACCTGGTGGCTGCCATGGCTGGTTCCTGCCATGGGATCAGGAGGCTCCGGAACCTCCCCAGCATGGATGCCCAGTTGTTGGGTCAGAGTCATCAGTGACTTCAGCATCCAACAAGGTCAGACCCATCCAACGAATTAGCAGTTGCCAACTTTTCCAATTTCCAAGCCAACTAATTCACAGATGCCTTGCTGATGAACAAAATGAAGACACAGGCATTGATGACGATGTCTACTGAATGACTCCATAATCACCTCAGTTGATTCAGCTCTTAAAGATTGTAGACAAGAACTGTGACTGTGTGAAATCGGATGTGTCAATTTAGCGGTTTCTCAAGCCATAGGGGTGCCCCAAAAAGGGTTATTTATTACTACAAATGGTTTGTATAAAGGATGATAACTACGGTACCCTCATAACTTGAGAAACCACCATTTGAGTTCTTCATTGGTCTGAATTAGACTCCAGGACTCCCAGCTTTTCGCTGCTTCTCTCTGCAGATCTGAGATGTTTGTCACGATGAATCGTAATTTCAGCAAGGTAGTTTGGTGCTTGAAAATCATTGGAACATGTTCGAAGAGGCACGTCATCCAGTTCTCGAAAGCTCTCCCAATTAGCTCTCCCAATCAGTCGGTTAAAGATTCCATTTTTGATCACTGGTTGTCCTAGATCGCTAGATGCAAAGATGACAGTTGATTGGGTGCAGGAAATTCTGTGCAATCCATCGCATTCTTGTTCAATCATGATTTTCCATGACACACCATTCTTCTATTCTTGTGATGCCACAGACACACTGCTGCCGCCACCACCACCACCACCACCACCACCACCACCATCACCATCACCATCACCATCACCGTCACCGTCACCATCACCATCACCATCATCATCATCATCATCACCATCACCATCACCATCACCATTATCATCATCATCATCATCATCATCATCACCTCATCGAAGGTACAAACTGTCCACAGGTCTAGATTGTTGACTCTCGAAGAGTTTCTTCTATTTGCTAGCCCTTTAACAATGAATCCATGAGCTGCTTTATGTTGGGCTGCCGAAAACAGTATGCGGCACTTCATTTCAGGTAATGGGGTTTCTTCCCCAGCAGCTTTCCGCGGTGACAAATCCGCACAATCTTTGTTTTGACTTGTTGCTAAATGAAACTAAATTCCTGAGAGGGTGGGGACATCCAACATGCATACGTGTAAGGGTTAGATATCCACTAAAGCAAAATTGTGGAGATGAACATCTCAACAATGGTACAAGTGTTCACTGTTGACGCGTCCTCATATTGGAGTCAGAAACCTTTTACTGAGGATGCAATAAGCAGCGCCACGAACTTCCATGTAAATGGTTGTTCCAGCAAGTATCTAGAGATTGAGATCAACCAATGTATGGTTATAAAGTTCTGAGATGATTGTGTTCCATGACCACAAGCCAGGATCATGTGCAGTTGATGCCGATTGTAGGTTGGTCTTCATTGGAGGTTGCCCACAGCAATCTCCCCTCGCTGGTCGGATGGCCATCGGAACCGTCGCCCCCAGGTGTACCCCACAAGAAGCAGCGGCCTATGCCATCCGGGCCTGTGAGGCTGTAGAACGAGTAGCTGAGACTTGACAAGGGAATGGTGTTCTATGTGGATACATGTACATCATAGATACACACACACACACAAACACTATTGAGACAAGCACAAACTTGTATACCAATTTACATTGAGGCAGCATCTTCCGGGTACAAACACGAACATAGTGCGCTTCTGGAGCAGCAGCCTGGTGATAATTTTCCTTTGTTGTCCTCCTTGTTGACGACACCGGCTGATTAGTTTGAGGTGAACAATGATACATGCATTGCGTTCATCTATAATTGGAGTATGCTGGTACCATGGGGAACCGAGAAAACTGATGGCCTCATATGCCGCAGCAAAATATGTCATACCACGCAGTCAGTCAGCCAGCCACCAGCCATCCATCCAACAAACCGAACCAACCATGCAGCGGCTGCACACAGCAGAGCTCCAGCAATGCCCAGCAGTGCCCAGTGAGAGGCAGAGGCAGCCAAGATGGCACGGGCTCAAAGACTGGAGATGGATTTCATGGATGACATGGCAAGGGCACCCAGTGGGATTTGCCCATGCGAACTTTTCTTCACCAAGATTTCTGGTGAAGGATGGTGGTGAACAACCAAATGTAAAAAGTGAGAACAAACATTGAGACACGAAATCATGGGCCAACAGTAGTGGGAACACATACCAACAACAACAAACACATCAACAAACCGTGCTAAACAATTGACGGAATCGGCACAGGCCAGTGAAGCTTGTGAGCATTTCAAGGGCAATGCCTTGGGGCTCAGAAACATGGCCGGATGTGATACCGGGGGGTTCTAAGTAGATTGGGAATCCACCAAAATTGATGGTTACTATAAATGATTTCGGGATTTTGGATGATTTCGTCAGTAAATAGGATAAATGATCGGTATTGGATGATTTCGGGGGTCCCCTATTTTGAGAAACCACCACATGTGTTTCCGGTCCTGGGAGCCCACAAGGGTAGGCCAGCATCCCAACGAGGGGTGGATCAATTGGTGGTCATCCGGGCTTCCGCGGTCCCAGGGGTTTGCTGTGAGATTGGTATGGCTCAGTCGTTGTGATAGCGCATTGATGTTGGTTGGCAGTTGCTTGTCAGGGGAGGGGATGAGCAACGCTGTTCAATCTGGTCGATACAAATTCTCTTCACGGATTGTCGATTTTGCCCGGTTCTGGTTGGTGAGTGTGGCCCGCTATTGTGAACCATCATGAAGCACCATCCCCCAAATTTGTTCATCCCCACACATTTGCTAGCCATTATTGTAATAGACAAATGGTTTTAGAAACATTTTTTTGGGATGATAGCTTTCATCGTCCCACTATTGTAATAGACTATTGTAATAGACTATTGCAATAGACTATGACCCCCTATATATACCTGGTATTCAATCCAAGTCAAATGACTTATAACCCAACTCATAGCTCGGGGTCCACCCTGTAGAGAGCCTGATCAAAGGCTCCCAAGCACGGCCTACCAAACAGCAGCTCCTGGAGGCTTCCTGGAACCTGAACTTCAAGCGCCAGCCGACCAAGAAAGAGATCAAGGTGGGCGGCGGCTGTGGGGACGACCCGTTGGTGCATGGCTACTGGTGGCCACCGGTGGCTGGTGGCGGCTTCACTGCTTGATCCACGTTCGTGGTACACCAACAAGCTTTGCCGATAAGACGACTACACGGTTAATGTTTGAGTGATAAATCTTTTCCTATTGTCAGACATGTTTTACTATGTGCAACTATGATGAACCGGTGCCCCTGAGCCTCAGACATCTAAATTGGTCTATTTTCGTTGCCTCAAATAGTTCGATTGCCCATGACTCAGCTGCTATGGGTTGCGATCGTGGTGATCCAATACCTTGGTGGTCGAATTCCTCTGACCTTGGAGGTATCCCCAGCGACCGATTCTCTGCGACCGAAGTAGTGGTGGCTCTGATGTCAATCCATTCTGTTCAGTTTAGTACCTCTCTTTGTACTCAGTACTTGACTGAAAAACAAGCATTTTCGATGACTGAGTGTGGCCAGCATTCCAATTCCTTGAAGATTTACAGAAAAGGGTTACAGATTCTCGGCTGCCGGACGATCCCCAATAATGATCTCAGAAGACTGGTAGGCTGCAGGTTTTCCTGAGAGTTTGTTCGTTGTTTTTTTTCAGTTTGGTTTAATTATTTGGGATGTTTTGGATGGACTTTATGTGATTTAATTTTCAATCTTTAGAGCGCACCAGTCTGACGAGGCCAGCAAGAAATGGACTGGGTTGTATGGATCACCCTGCAAGAACCAGGGTCAATCAGCATCCGATAGTCCTTGTTGCTGGGTCAGCCGTTGAGGGTATCGATGCGTGATGAATCATCAACTCCCTCAACTAATTCCTGTCAGCCTGATTGAGTATTCTGACGGTTGGTGTCAACTCGTTTCACCTTTCAGTACCTCTGGGTTTTCATTACTCGTCAACTTGGGCTGCCACCCACACACATCAGCTGACATGGACTGGCCATTGCAGGAAGCTCCCCAAGAAGATGCGGCAGCAGGTTGGAAGCAGTCAAAACTATGCACACGGCGATGGGATTGGAAATCTAGTAGTGAGTACAAAGCAAATTCCAATCATCCCTACTTCCCTGGTCAGAAAAGTTCTTGGGGAGATTGTTCCTACCTAAAGTCGCAGATCGTAGGTTTGCAGTTAGCAGTGCTGCCACCTGACGAGACAATAAGTGAATCTCGTGAGTCATAGGGAAACTATAAAATAGCCTGCTGTGCACAGCAGAAACAAGAGATTTATCAAGAGATTCATCAAGAGATTCATCAAGAGAGATTCATCAAGAGAGATTCATCAAGAGATTCATCAAGAGATTCATCAAGAGATCACCCTCTATGTCCATGAAATTTGGCCGATGGTTGTATCCATTCTTCATCTGTTTTGGCATATTGCTGTTGGTCACCTTGCAGCGCTGCGCAGGTCACGAAGAAGGACGACCGGGAGCTGCTCAGGGGGCGGATGTCCATGGGAAGCTGATGGAAATGTGGCTATGGGTCAATATTGACCAACCAACTAATGGGGGTTAATAACCAACAAACCATGGACCAAGATGGCTAAGGGTCAATATATTCATTCACCAACCAATTTCATGGGGGGTTAATAACCAACCAACTATAGGGAAAACAGCCTGGCTAATGATAGGGGAACCAGGGGGACCAAGGGTTTTGACCCATAGCCATGTGGTGATCCATGGTGATCCTTTGGCTCAGGAAACTGCTGTCAGAGACCCTGAGACCGCGTTTTGTTGGCATGGAAGTGGCTGACTTTGGGGCATTCCTTTGGTTGGCAAAGCTGATGATTCACTGATGATCCCAATCCTTAGGGACATGAGCACCCACCTTTCCAGGCAAAGACGCATAGACAAACTACTGAGATTTGGATGTCAAAACGAACGGGTTCCAATGAAAGTCAACTTTTGAGTAAATGACTATGATTATTGCTACAATAATCACTGCTGGTTGTAGCAAAATCAACTGGTTCCAATGTGGGTTGACTAATGCTACAACTTCACACCTGACCGAGACAGTTCCCGCGGTCAGCCGAAACCTGGGTCATCAGCTGCACTTTCGAGGCGGACATTGCGATGAAGTGCGAGGCGAAGTCGAGTGACTTGGCGGCGCGTCGCGGGGATCAGAAACAGCGGCGGTTCGAGGTTGGAAGGGTCTCAGTGGAGGCCAAGCGGAGGCCCCCGAGTTCGGTTCTTGAGATCCCACCGGGAACACATCGCTAGTAGAAAAGTGTGCATGCTATGGTTCAGTGGCCAATGGTGCCATTTGTTGACCGATGGGAATTGGTACATTGACCTGTGATGTCCTTGGACAAACCAGATGGTAGATTTATTACTTCCACCCGCAGTTTGGCGACTGAATCTCCGACCAAGCGCTGCTTTTGCACCAGCTGGGTTCGTTTTTGGGCTGCCTGAAGTGCTCAGCACAGCAGGCTGGGTAGATGATTGATGAGTACTCTAGATGTTTAAGATGAAAAACATGAAATCAACATCAGCAAGAACATGCAAGAAGTATGAGTTTTTTCTTTTTTTCGAAAATGATCATACAATTACTTTTGCTCATACTTAGGAGTGCTTCTTTCCAAAATGGACCATGCTTATCATGTTTCCATATGCTTCTTCGCTATGAGATTCCCAGATTCCAGGTGGTTTCTCACTCACCCCCAGCCTTTCATATGGCAGTGGGTCAAAGCCCTTGGTCCCCCTGGTTCCCCTATCATTAACCGTTGTTTTCCCTATGAAATTGTTGGTGAACTTATCCGCCCTGAAATTGGTTGGTTAACTGCTTGACCCATGGCCATATGAACTCTGAGACCCTTAGAGCAACCCCCCCCAACCCCCGTGACCTCCAACCCCAATCGCAAAGTGTTAAGGTCAACGGCTTGGAAAAAGATCTTGCGACCTGGCGCAGCCAGGTTGACCTGTTGCAACCGCCCACGAGACATGCGGATTCTGATTGGTGGATCATCTTTTTAGAGAGGCATTGTATGATTCAACTTATGATTCATTGATTCATATCATATCTTGTGATATTACTGTTCTTGCTAAATCATTCTATGACCAATCTAATGTCTCTTGGTTAATCATTTAGATGGTGACTTTTGATTGTTGATGATTTTTTATTGGTTTATACCGGACTTGTTGTCTCACCAGTTGAATTTTGCAGGGAGGGTTTGGTCATGTTTGGTCCCTTTAGAGCTGGTGGACCGATGTGTTGGACACTTGCTACGAGATTTGGTCGTCGTGAGACCGGCTGGAAAGTTGTAAGCCTTTCTTTGTTCGATCCGATGCATACACATGACCGTCCCTTGCTGCCTCTGTGTCGATTCCATCAGCACGATTTATGCAAACCATGTTGCAATTCAGTCAAGAAAGGGCCCCTCACTGACCTACAATGGCTGCCACTTCCGTGCCAAGTTAGGGGGTTTGCCCCACGGAGATGGATGAAAGTCTGTTGGATGCTGGCAGATGCTCCTTGGCAGCCTGGGATGGTTCATTTTCTTCACAGCACCAATAGTTCCTGTTGCTTTCGATTGGTGTAGTAATCTGCAGCAACAGAAACAATAGTAAAACTATGTAAAACTGTGTTAATCAAGAATGAACAATAATAGTAAAGATGATGATAATAATGATAAATACAAATGATAAGGATAAAGAACGATGATATATAATCATCATCAACCATCATCCGTTGATGCACAGTTCTGTTGTTTCTACAAGGTGGGCCCCCAGAAGTTATAAGTTGGGTTATAACACCTACAACTGGTAGTTAACCCTAGTTATACAAGTTGGTTATTAATCAACTTAAAAGTGGTTGGGGGCCCGTGATTAACCATCATTAGGCCTAGTAAATCCAACGACGTTGAAATGGTCTGGTTGGCCAACGCCTATGGACCCACCAACTCGGCCCAGGGTCCGCTCCGGTGTCGGTCTTCCCGATGGCTTCCTGGATTTCTGGCATGCGGCCGGGGCACCAGGGAGTCGAACGGCCGGGCTTGCAGGGGGAACCGGGCATCCTGGGCGCCAGACTCGTGACTTAGGCGATAGGTTGGTATAGATTGCCAGTGCGAACATGTGTGAAGTCATGAAGCAAGCCTAGGAACTCGAAGGAAGCATAAAAAGCATAATTAGGGTGAATTTTGCTGTCTGATGGATAGATTTTGCTTCAGAACTGTAGGGTACCGACGTGTATACCACACCACTGGCAGTGATGCGGGGGGTCCAATATTGCCTCAGGTACACGGTGAGAAACTTTCGGCCGAAGGGAAGGCGGCAGTTGTGGATCAGGGCGGTTCCTTCACTGTGTAATCTCGTATTGTGTTGGCTATGGGTCAAAATTAACCAACCAACTAGTGGAGGATTTACCAACAACAACAAGGGAAAACAATGGTTAATGATGGGGAACCCATGGAGGGTCATAGTACTGTTGGTTTCTGAGTAGTGTAACCCCCCCTAAAATAATGAAAATAGATGAAACCAACAGGTAGATACTAATCAGAAACCAACATTATCCAGTACATCCATTCAGACTTCGTGATTATTAGCAGTACTACGGTACTACACGCAGAAACCATTGATGTGTGGTGGAGGTTTGCAAATAACTTTGATCCCCTGCTTGCGATTTCTTGGAGGGCGAAAACATGGTCAAACAAAATGAAGACAGGCACCAAACATTACGGATCTGGGTCCAAACCACCCGAAAAACAGTGCAACCACGTTGATCCGCGGAGAGGGGGGGGGGCTGGACGGAACATATATTCACGAGCACTCTAGATCATGAGTCATCACTGAAAACATTTATAATCCTAGAGCATTGATAGATAAATCCCTACATGCTCTCAGCATATTATTTTTCCAAACATCAAACGTTCTGGGATGGTATTGTATGTTGATCCGTGTTATTTCTAGGATAGCATCATATGTGATCCATTGAAGCCAGAGCGTTTGTGAATAGATCATATGTACTGTACATGTCTGTGAATGTAATGGCCAGATGCAGTTGAGGATTTGATATGGTAAGTCCTGCATCTAGTGGCCAGAGGGGGAGGGGATTTGATGTGGTAAGTCCTGCATGTAATGGCCAGAGAGGGAGGGGGATTTGATATGGTAAGTCCTGCATGTAATTATGGCCAGAGGGGGTGGGGGATTTGATATGGTAAGTCCTGCATGTAATTATGGCCAGAGGGGGTGGGTGATTTGATATGATAAGTCCTGCATGTAATTGGTGTTGCCTGGGAAGTCTGAAGTGATCGGCAAAAATGTAGGGGTCATGGGAAGTCTGAAGTGATCGGTAAAAGGAAGTCTGAAGTGATTGGTTGACCCACATTTGATGTATATTATATTCACAAATATCTATATCCATATTGAACATTTACACTAATATTTGCACATTTACATAGCTGATAGAGGTTTTTTACACAACAAAAAAACCAAAAAAACTGAGTGATCGAGTTATACTTCAGCTATGCACACATATCAAGCTATCCTCGTGCCAGGCACATGCCAGGCTCTTCTTTCAGTCGCCACTCTCCCAGAAAAACGAGCAGGGTGGAAGGGGCTGTGCAAGTTGTTTCAGGGCCTGCGATGTGCACGTGGTTCAGTGGTGATTATTGGTGATTATAATGGTTGCGAATATAGTTTATGGTGGTTAGATTGGGTTTTAGTGGTCACTCATGATCACTACTATTGGCCGTTCCACAATCTGGAGGACTTGCTGAACTAGCTTTGTGGCAGTTTTGCAACCCAATGACATTGGTCAGCATTGACGGGAGAGTATTTCGAGTTGGGAGGATTTGTAAGTTTCATCAGCCTCTACAATAACAAACCGAAAGCATTGAACAAAGAGTTGTCCAAGAGCTCATACCTTGGTACACAGTTTCAATTTGAAGTTTTTTGAAATTATGAGCTATGCAATTATGAACTATGTTATTGGACTGCATGATCAACTTGACAAATTATGAGCCATATTAGTTTTATAACCATATTATGAGCTATATTATTGAACAGCTTCCAATCTTCAGAAACTCCATCTGCTGCTTACTGCCAGCCCAGGTGGGCCATCTACCATCGCAGGGTGTGCAAGTGGCTGCTGGGCGCGAGACGTCGCAGGGAGTGGTAGGAGTGTAGATCATGGTAGGTCCATATGGCGAGCTGAGTCAATATGAATCAACCAATTTCATGGGGGATGAGTTCACCAACAACCTATTGGGAAAACGTGCTAGTTAATGATAGGGGAACCAGGTGTACGGGGTGAACTGACCCACTGCCATATGAACAAACCACCCAAATCTGACAGCGCATTCAAGGATGGATGATTTCATTGGATCCAGCCGCTATGGATCCTTCGATTCATTGATGATGATTCACTTGGAGGACAAGTTATTCTACATCTCCAGCCGAACCTTACATCGACAAGGTACATTTGGACGAGTGTAAATGGTGTGCCATCGAACTTGAGGCTGTCCTGCTGAGTTCCGGCACCTTCGACTTTCACGGCATGGCAAACAACACGTAGGTCATTTTCAGACCGGGGGGTGCAATTCCCGTATCGCTGAGAATATTGTGAAGCAACATTTCTTGCAACAACCCAAGCTGTTTCGGGTACCATCAACCCTTGGTAAAAGGTGAACAGTCGAAACAAGCGATTTCCACTGATGCTGCACCTGGGGTATCTCTGAATCGCAACGGATTTGCGCAGCTCCTCATGGCTCACCCAGTGCTGGGTCCCACCCAGGTTTGACACATATGTCGTGCCCTTCTTAGAGGCCCTGACTTCGTCCATGGGAGGATCAACAGACCTGGGTGTTTTTTAGGGGCACCCCTGAAAATGGTGAGTTCATTCCTATACATGGTTAACGTTGGATGATTTTGGGGTACCCTTATGAGAAACCACCATTTGTATCCATTTGTTCATAATTATGGACAAACACTCCGGTTCATGGACAAACAATCGTGACCAACCGTAATTGATCGGCATGCACTATGATGAATGACGGTTGCAAGCACGGTCCAATCTTGTTCTACAATCATTCGAGATTATGACATGCTATTGAGAAATTTAGATGATAGTCGTGGTGGTGATGATGACGACAACGGTGATTATGATGATGCTGGTGGTGGTGGTTATGATGATTGTTTTTGTATGATCGCTACTTGATTTGTTTGTTGAGCCTTGAGCCGATTCGCAGGTTTGGCGCCAACGCGGGATCAGGCGAGGCGGTCATGGTTTTTCTCATCATGCTTGGCGCCGCTGCTGAAGCCCAACCAAGCGCTGTAATAACTGGGGGATCTGAACAACACATGCAGTAACAAGATGAAAGCGTCAGAATTGAATTGGGATTAGTGTTGATCAATACTGCCGTTGGTTATTGGAAATATTGGGATTGCACTCGCAATTATTGGGATATAGCTAGCAACAATCACATAATCAACAATAGATAACTGCAATGACTATCAACATTCCACATCAAGGTTAGGATATGAAAGATCGGTGCGGAGTCTATCGTCAGAATTCAACCAGATCCATCGAATTTCTTGGCAGAATAGAGGTTTCTGCTTCTTTTGGGCCGAACTCATATTTTTTTCCTGGGGTCATTGGCACTGTCTCAGCAAGTGTTTTTTCCCTCAGGGTACCTATTCATGGTTTTCGACCAAGATTCCCCGCCATGCATGACCCATTGACATATTGATTTGATTCTTCGACTCGTATATCAGTGTTGTTTCTTGCTGATTGGCATGTGATTTGCGCAATGAAAGGCAACTTTCTGCCTTAGATCAATCCTCTTTACTGGTTGGTGGCTTTAAACATGTGTTATTTTCTCCCGCGATTATTGACAAATGGTTGGTTGACTCATATTTTTCATAGGGTTGAAACCAACCAGTTTAGCTTCCAGAAAGGTCCTCAGAGAACCGTTGCAACCAACGACATCCAGCGACATGTTGGAGGGGTCCGCATCTTTGGGATGCCGAGCTTTTGGGCTCCTGGAGACTTGGGAAAATCTCTCCAGGTGGTGTTTGTTCTCGAAAATGGGGCGCCATTTTGTTGCGTTCTCCCAATGGATTTCATGCATCTCGGATTCTTATTAGATCTTATCATGTTCCTTTTTTTCTTCTCTTGGTTTGCTTGGTATTGTACTTGTTCGTTTCTTTAGTCTGTTTGGATTGGCAATGATTTGTTTTACTTTTGCGGCACAGCGGTCTTTACCGAGGATTGTCAGGGCTTTGTTTGAAACGCTGATGCTTCGATGTGGCAGTGGGTCAGTTCACCCTTTAGTCCCCCTGGTTCCCCTATCATTAACCATGGTTTTCCCTATGATTGTCGGTGATCATCCCCCATGAACGTTGATTGATTAATATTGACCCATAGCCATATATCGCTGGATATAGCTGGTATATCCCCTGTGATTGTTGGTTCTTATCTCCTATCCATCAACCATTAACCACTGGTTGGTTGGTTAATATCAACCATTGGTTACTTAAGAGCTTGACCCATGGCCATGTTTCAAGGCTTGCGCTTGTAGGACACGGGGGATCATCGAGGAGGCCTTTTCAGAGTCCTTCCTTCGCGTGCGGACCTCGAGCGCTGCGGAGGCCGTGTCGCAACCCATAGGCGTCGAAACGTGTGGCAACCCATGGAGGGTCATAGTATGTCATAGTAATGAGATCTACTGAATCACTTTGAATCAATATCAATCACAAGGTTGGAATAATCGGAAATCCAGTTCCCTGTGTGTTGCTAATCAAGTGGGAAATAGTACATCTAAAAACATCACCCCCAAAACTTTGTACATTTGCAAGGCATGAATCGCAGGTTTTGCAAGAGCCAGATGAAAAACTGCCCCCAGGATTTTCCCCGAAAAGAGACGGGTCTCGGACAGAGGTTCCTGCTGCATCTGCTGCCAAACCTGCTGCCAACCATGCAGATCGAGTCCGATCGCTGCCCAGGTGGGTGGTTCGGTCTACGAGGATCTCTGTCAGCAACTTCGCGAGGTGCCGGGCCACGTGTGCCCAGCAGCCTGGCGACGTTTTCTTTTTTCGGCCATGGCTTCCGTGGCCTCGCTGAAAAATGTTCTCATTGGCAAGTTTGCAACTGCTTGAGGTCTATGCATCAATTTGGGGCCCTGACAAAGGAAATACTTTGGTTTCGAAATGTTTCGAATTTCCCTCAGGAAAGCTTAGGTAAGGATGCTATGCTGCTGTGACCCGTGTTGACCTTAGGAGGATGTCAAAGTGCCTCACAAGGATCATGCAGTGGAGTCACTTGGCGGAGGCGGTTCTGAGGCAGTTCTGTATGTATTCTTTGCATGCAAATTTGATCACAGAGCAAGAACTGCAAACAACTACTCTGGGTCAGGGTGCGGCAAGCACGGCTCAAGCTTCACTGTTTCAACATGGTGGTTAGGAGGTGTCGTGCCTGAAAGGTGAACCCGCAAGGTAAACCATTTTGTGAACCATCCAATCTCCTGGTGGTCAATACCTGGAGGCTTGACCCACAGTCAATGGTTGCATGACTTGGACAGATATGGCATCCCTGAAATTGGAGGGGGCGAGAGCACTTCCAAAATCTGCAAGTTCACCGGATTTTGCCGGATCTCAAGGAATACTGGGGCCTGCAAAAAATGCTTGCAATTCACAATTTTCCATGATCCCATTTGGGGCTTTGGGGCTTGGTTGGGAGTGACGTACCTCGTCTGTTCAAAAACGCCCCCCAGAGCTCGCTCAGCAACCTGGGTATGCTTCAAGCTGTGAGCAATGAGCAGGTGCCAGTCCATCAACTGATGTAGTTATTGATGATGATGGTCACTGTCAATAATTTTCTCAAAAACATGGTCGTGAATGACAATGGTTCATGATTGTTGTTAACGTTGATGATGATTAAGATTAATATTCTTAGCAAACTACTCTTGTCATTCTCAATAATATCGCAATTATCATTGATGTTAATCGTTTTCCGTTTCAGTACCATCAAGAACGAGCTCTAGCCAACAAGAATTGACCAGAAACAACTGCCGTACATAACCAAACAAGGATCGGACCTCGATACTCGAACAGTATTGAACATAGGGGCCAGCTATGGCCAGCTTATAAAGTGCATGAGCAGATCTATTTTGGTCTATCTTGGACTGACGTGTTCCCATTGTGCCAGGCGTTTTCCATGACATGGGACACCTTTACTGTAGCAGTAGGAAGAGCTGTGGCATGACCCAAGGCCGATGGTCGCGGAGCCTTGGGAGAATCCATGCGTGGAGCGATTGCTGGCAGCGCGCTCAGCTGATATGCATCCGCCAGTAGCTGATGGGTGGATGATTGAGTCAGCTCATGTTAGATCCAACCAGCTGCTGATGGGCTTATGTTAATGAGAGTAATTGCCATCTTTTTCTTAGGGCCAAGAGGTTTGCCAAGGATAAATCTGGAGAACTCGACAAAATGAAAATGGATGGATAGTGGTTCACAAGAATGGCCAGATCGCTCAACGTTCCCACTGGCCCATTCACCAAGCCACGTTTTTGCTTAGACTCATCCTGTGTTGAAGTAACATGTGATGCATATGGATGCCTAAAACAGATTGGTTGTCCATGCATGGTCAAGGTCCTGAAATGGTCAGACTTCTGGGAAACATGTTGATTAACTATTAGTTTACCAGCAGTTAACCATGAACTAAGCATTTATCATTAAGTCACCATCAGTTAACCATCAACTAATCATTCATTCACCATCCATTAACCAAAAACCAACTACTCACTGAGCAAGGATGGTTGATTAATACCAGGAAACCAAACAAAAACTAAACATAAATCAACCATAAAATGCCATCTAACAACCCATTTCTAGCATATTCACACCTGGCTTGCAGGCCATTCAGCGCAAAGAGACGACCTTCCTCGCAGGCACCAGGGGGACCCACCTGACTGGGGCTCTCTATGGCTTGGAAGCAGTGGTTGAACCCGCATCCAAACAGCAGTGCTTCTCATGTTCCGATTCCCCTACAAACCATGGGAAGTAACCATAGTAAGTAACCTAACTAATAACCATAGGAAGTCCCATAGAAAGTTCTCATAAACCATGGGAAGTAAGCATAGTAAGTAACCCACTAATCCAATCAGGTGTCGTTGGATGTCATAGGATAACACTTGAGCAGTGGTTGAAACCTCCCTTCAGAACCGCTGGGGGGGAGCGGGAAGACCTGCCCAGGCGAGGATCAGGTCCGGGGCAAATGGTGGATTCGGGCAGCTCTTGTGCAGTTGAAAAACATGGAGAGTCACAGAAGACGGAAGCAACATGAAGTAACCTTAACCAACATTCACATCGTGTCAGGATCTCAACATTCGCATGTCATTCATTTTTTTCCAGGAGGAAACGTCTGAATTCTGAATGAACTGTTCAGCATGTTTTGTGGCGCTGTAAATAAGTCGTTAAAGAGGTCGTTCACTTTCACTCGATGTACCGTTATGTATGATGTAAATTCCAATTCTTCAAATTGATTCGAAACAGTGGCACTTTACATGGCACGACGCGAGATCGGTCACGCTTCTAAGCCAGTAGAAACCGGGGCAGCCAAGTCGCGCGGGTCGCGCTGAGTCGCCATGGAGCCAGGACCGCTCCATGCTGCCTGCCATCCTGGTCAGCTGTTTGCCCTTGCGGCTGGGGGGGGGGCGCTTAAGCGCCAGCCACAGGTGCAAGGCTTGAGCCTGAAACAGGACTAACCATTTGGCGAGTTGGATCAATATGAACCAACCAACCAGTGGTTAATGGTTGATGGATAGGAGATAACAACCAAGAATAACAGGGGATATACCAGCTATATCCAGCTATATATGGCTATGGGTCAAGCAGTTAACCATCAGTATTAAGCAACAATGATAGGGAAAACAATGGTTAATGATGGGAACCAGGGGTACAGGATTTTGACCCACAGCCATTTGGCCATAAAAGTTGCCAAATGGATATGCCAATAGTTGTGCGAATGGTTAGATGACATGGCCATCGCAGATCTGCCATGCCAGGAGCCTCAAGCTGCAGTTCTTTGCGTTTGGGAGCTCAGAGTTTGGGGGTTCGCCATCCAAGGGGCAACAGTGGGGCTGAAGGCCATGGCATGGTGAATGCTCAGCATCCCTCGGCAGGGGAGATCCACCGGGACTGGGCGGCTTGTTTCATTATGTCTGGAAGGGATGAGTTGCCACTCGATTTGAAGTTAAAAGATGTCCTGAAGCATGTCAATGTTGTACATGGGTTAATTAGTTAATTGCACGTGATTTGTCATGTGTTAAAAGCCAGTTCTGATCCATTTTTGTTGTTGAAGATTGTCGCCATGAGACTAGTTGAAAGGGTGTGATGGATGGTCTTCGAATTTCTTAGTTGGTTTGTTTCGATCCCGGATGCACCAACTTGCAGCAAGATCCACCAGCATAGTGTTGGACTCAAGCTTGATTTATCATGCAGAGCAGTTGGGGCCGGTTCGTTGGCTGCGACTTTTCCATCTAAGCTGGAGCCGAATATATACTGCCACCTGCAGTAAGGAAACTGATAGATGGAAGGATGGGTGAACATCATCAACCTTCATTGACCCGGTATCCTCTATGAGACAGTCATGTCAATCGATCAACATCCCTGACAATATCCATGATCAGACCCTCAGATTGTCAAGTAGCCAATGATATCCATCACCGGTAGCACGGTCCTTCACTTCACCTTTGATTCTGCTGTCATCAAAATCGTCATGACCATCATCGTTATCATCATCGGCAGCCCTGAGAGGGGCTTGCGTCCATTGTGCCATTTAATGGGAGATTCACATTAATAAGCCACCATACTTGAGGGCAACTCGCAAACCGTTTATGCTTAAACTGATGGTCGTTGACTGACACGGATCTATCATTACTGCTTCACCCCTTTTGCATGGCCGCAATGACTTCGAACGCAGTGGCTTGTAGCTTGATGGAAACCCTAGTGGCAAGTAGCATCAAACAGCAATGAATATCACAAGAACGCTATAGGTTTCTCTCATTTCACCACTTTGAATTGTGCAAACTCCAATGAAAGCTTCAGTCATTCCAGTGGAGGAGTGTTTTCGCCCATAGATTTAGCAGGGGATACCATAGAGAATGGCTGGTAACCAGTAACGATCACTCCAAACACAATCGGAACTTCATCAACTCTTCCTCACAGCAGCTTCACTGTCACTTGTGACAGAGTGCTGTGTGTGACTCTGTGGGAGGGCTCCCTTTGTCGGATTTGTCGGCCATTTTCCGTCCATGGGGTCTGCAGCCAGTGCCAAAGATGATGTGGAGCCTTGGCGGGTTTTCAAGGGACTGGTGGAAGAGTTTCTTCAACCAAGTTTTTGCAGTCTCTTGACATGGCTATGGGTCAAGCAGTTAACCAACCAACGTTCATGGTGGATTTCCACCAACAATCATAGGGAAAACAATGGCTAATAGTAGGGGAACCAGGGGGACCGGGTTTTGACCCACTGCCACATGTGACACAACAAGCACAAACCTAAAGATGGTCCGCCAGGAATCGTCAGGATATTTTCTATCCCTAAAAGCCACGGCTAATATCGTGATTTGTCGGAGTATGATATGATATGGGTGCCTCTGGAAATCGATCCAAAGGCGGCAAATAGTTTCATTACTTCAGGAAAATAATGACACATGCCTCGAAGATGGGTCCAAAGATCAACTTTTGGCGTGATGGTGTTTGTTTTGGAATTCTCCATGAGGAAGCAGGATGAAAACCCTGCCTGGTTCTTGTAAATACAAAGAGATTCGGAGCGTTTCAGCATCCATTTTTCCATGGTGTCGTGAGAAACGTCCTTCGTTTTTTCTTTTGGAGGGAAGATGCCAGTTACCACCCGGCCTTGCACAGAGACAACTTTGGATGGTGTTATGGCCATGGTTATCAAACCATCCCGCAGTACCTCAACGGTTCCCTGTCGTCCCGAATTGAATGACTCACCCCTGATGAGTTGTAGCTGGTTGACAGAAACTCGAAGCAATCTTGCCCCATAACTTGCAGGGTCTATGTTGGAATGTTGGAAGGGTAAAAACAGTTGGATCTCAAGACCATCAGTTGTCAACCAAAGTGGGAAGGTGGTCTTCACCATGTAGCTCTAAAAAAAAAGGACATTGATGAGACTGCACAATCTCAAGAATTCGCATGGCTTGATTTTCTCAGGGTTTGGTAAATATCCCCCCATTTTAGGGACATTTGTCTCATCACCAAACTGGGTGACTGTTGGAGCTGCCTGTGTTGGGTGATCTCCCATTGGGACATGGCTACCCCTGTGGCCTTGGGCCATGTACGCCACCACCTGCCAGACGCTGGCGGTGGCTTCTCCAGCACTGCGGGCCCAAGACGACGAGAACAAACCCATGCGATTTCGAGGAGTACCTCGGTTCGTGTGAAAGCGCGCTGCTGCCGCTGACCTGTATGCGGTGGCCGCTTCCCCGCTTCCCTGGTCCCGCGCTTCCAGACAACACCATGGGGGTCATATGGAGGATTCTCAAGCCATGGGGGTAGCCCGATCAATCATCCATGACTATAGTCATTTAGTAGTAATAAACCAACCATTTTTTGGGTAGCCTATTTTGAGAAACACCCATATGGTTCTCAAAAATAGGGGATAGGCTCTAAGCTCTAAACAGTTTGAAATGGTGGGATTGGTTACTGATCAAGGGGGGACCCCCATATCATCCATTTGATAGTCATGTTTAGATATGTCAGTGGGTCAAAACCCTTAGTCCCCCTGGTTCCCCATCATTAACCATTGTTTTCCCTTATTGTTGTTGGTAAATCCTCCATTAGTTGGTTGGTCAATTTTGACCCATAGCCGAGCCAATGTTTAGATATTTTTAGTCCTAGACCATCCATTTTTGGGGATCCTCTATGGAGGCAGAAACGTTGCCGAAAATCGGATGTAGCGCTTTGAATCCACGAAGCTTTGAGCGGCACCAGGTTCACGCGGATTCCCTGTGTGAATGGGACGTAATCCATGGCTTGGGACGGTGGTTTTAAACATCTAGAGTTTCTATTTGGGACGGTGGGTTGATGAATCTTTTTCACCAAGCACATGATGAACATTGTTATCATTATGATTATTAACCATTCTGGACCATTAATTGGGCATTATTGACTATTTTCAACCACTAGTTAAGCATGGCTTCCCAACCAGAGCCCATCATCCTTCCCCTCCGAGGCGAAGCAAGACTTCTATGTCACTGGGCGAGCGCTTGCGATTCGCCGATTCGTGAAGGCGATAGGCCACTTTACTGTGGCAGTGGCGTAGCAACAACAGTCTCAACTGGCTAAACATAAGGTTAAACCATAAGTTTACCATATAGTTTACCATAAGTAATGTTTACCATGTAGTTTACCATATAGATAAACCATACCAACTTATGGTTGAATATAAGTTCAGAAGTTAACCAGAAGTTTACCATAAGGTGAAACATAATTAAGGTTAAACATAAGCTTGAACATAAGGTTAAACATGAGGTTAAACATAAGCAGGTCTCAACTGGCTAAGTTAAACATAAGGTTAAACATAACATAAGGCAAACAGTTGAGAAGGCCGTAAGCTAACATAAGTGACTGGCCATTGAGAATTCTTATGGGTCCAGCTCTAAAGGTGCATTCATGATTCTCAATGGTAAAACACAAGATGACCTGCTTATAGCTGCTTGATAGTTGTTCTCGGCAATAGTGATTGATACTAGTAAACTAATACTGATTTAGCAACAGTAATACTATTGGTCTAAGTTAGACTCTGTTGCTAAATCAGTATTAGTTACTAGTATCAATCACTAGTATAACGGTTAATGGTTAATCGTAATACTACACTGGTCTAAGTTCGACTCTGAAGAGTGGCCACATGACCTTGGCTCTGAGATCTTGAGTGCATATTTCCTCCTGTGAACAGTTGAGGCATGAATCAGTCCTGTCAGATTCAAAGCTTGGGGTGAAATTCAGCATATCAAGTGGTGAAGGAGCATCAAAAGTAGATCCGACCCAGCATCTTTGATGCCCCTTTCATGTCCACAATCATACCTGCTCGGTGTTTCCCAAAACGAGGCACGCACTGAGACATCAGGGCGGCCCGGAGTGTTTCATTGCTCAAATTGAGTTGTAGTTGCAATTGTGGTTGTAGCTGTGGTGTTACTGTTGATAGTTGTTGTTCTATAGTTGTAGTTGTAGTTACGGTTGTTGTTTGTTAGATGCTGTTGTTGTTGTTGTTGTTGTTGTTGTGGTGGGTGATTTTGCGACCTGAGGACCAGACCATGCGCATCTTCAGCAAGCAAGACATGAACAGCAGACATCCAGGTTCCATGCGACCCGTGGGCTGCGGGTGTCGCTGGGCCCGACCAGGCCATCGGAACTAGAACAAAATCGGATGGTTTCGTGCATGAGTTTTTTGCGGTCCCCAACTGGTATGCTGTCATACATCCGGGACGTGGAAAACTATGAACCCTGATTGGGCCTGTCAGACCTGACGGGGGATCGCCTCCTGTTCACGGTCTTTTCGTGGCAGACGCCAAGCCATCAGTTTTTTGTGGCGCTAAGATGCTCCAGGAAAGTGGTTGACCACCGCTGCGGGTTGTTTCCTGGACTGATGGCTTCCCCAGGCTATGCGCCCGATTGCTCGCACCTGGCAGATGTGCAGGTGGATCACCAGTTGAGGCCTGGGAAGCGGTTGCAATGCCAGGGTTGTTGACAGGTCTACTTCCGTGCCGAAAAACCATGGCACAGAGGGGTACCTCCCAGTTGGTGAAGTTAGGGTAGTTCAAGTTTGGGTAACCACCGGCTATAGTAGAGATGTATGTATATTTAATATATATATATATAATAACTACACTGAATGGTGGGTTAAAGATCAACGAATCTAACCAGGGAGTACCACTCTGCAAAAGGGATCTCCGCTTCTAGGAAGTGTTGATGACTCTGGGGTTGGTTTCTTGGGTGAGCCATATCAACGGTTAAGTCACGGGATTTATTCCTTATTTGTGCATACTTGGTAGCTGCATGTAGCTGCTAGTAGCTGCATGATCTATCCATGAAGCACCAAGAAAGTAATGGCATTTGACCACTTTTAGAAATAGACCAGGAGTTTTGCTGCGGGAAATGGGGAAGCAGATGGTTTGTGGTGGGGTAGCTGGAATCCGTTTGATGGGTCTTGGCTAAGCAGCTCTATGTCAACTGTGTTCAATGAAAACCCAACCATATTGTAGTTTCGAAAAAGAAATAAAACATAATCGTGGTGCCCTGCTTGCGTTGAGAGTTGTGATGAAAACTCCGTTGTCAATCATCAACAGTGTCAATGCTGAAACGTGGTTGATTGCATTCTAATTTGAGCCTCCCTTGTTTCTTGTGAATCATTCAGCCTTGCATTGATCACTTTTCTCATGTCATGCAGCATGCGCTGCGCTGCCCTGGCTCTGATGCCCCACGGTCGTTCCTTGGATTGGCCGGACTAGGCCTTTAGCCATTTGCTACGCTGCAAAAGGTGCTGTGCTGACCGCTTCGCTTGATTGGGTTGCGTGAAGCCCGTGCTTTCACAGTGGTAGGGCGGAGCTGGATTGCGATTCGTGGGCCTATCTCGATACCTGCCTCTCCGATTGGTGGTGCATTCTGGCTGCAAGCGCATCTGGTTCTGTGCTGCTGGTTGGGGGTTTCACTCTGCAAACGAATTCACATAACTGGGTTCTACGGGGCTTTGTCAGCTACTGGTAAAGCTATGGCTGATGATTCTGAGAAAGGATTTGGCCCCTGGAGCCGGGTTCCGCAGTGGGATGGCAGTCCGCAGACATGGCGGAAATTCAAGCGTGATGTGAACTGGTGGCTTAGCTCTCTGGATCTAGCCGGTTCGGTGAAGTACAACTTGGCGGCCAGGTTTCTACTTCGACAAGATGGAGTGGCCCGCCAAAGAGGAGAAGAGTTTACTCCAGCAGAACTTCAATACCTGCCGGCGGATATGGTGAGAGATCCTGAGACGGGTGAGGACCTTGAGCTGCGCCCAGTCAACTACTTGGCTGGTGTGGAGAAGTTGATGGAGGCCTGGGAATCTATGACAGGCCATACGGATCTGGACAAGCGTGGAGAACTTCGCCAACAGTTCTACATGGATCTGCAAAGGAAGCCGAATGAGCGGGTCTCTGAGTTTGCCACCCGCTTCAGGTCTTTGGTGGCGGATCTTCGTGCCGAAGGAGTTCAGCTACATGACAATGAGTTGGGCTGGTGGCTGAAGCAGAAGTTGGGCTTGGATGCCATCCGGCGTCAATTGCTCGACACCGCAGTTGGCCGCAGTGAAGACTACAAGGTGATTGAACGAGAAGTCCTGCGGCTTTTCAGGGATCTTCATGATAACGATCCCCTTCGGCGTCGATTCGAACCTGCCAGCCCTCAGAAATTAACGGTGCGACGCCTTTTCCAGCACAATAAGGCTCCCTCTACCTTGGCGACTCCATCGTCTTTGCGATCCAATGCTTCGACAATTTCTCGGCCATCGACGTTACGCTCCTCCGTGTCCCGTCAAGCGCATGTCACTGAGACTGTCGATGAAGAGGTGCCTGACGAGAATGCGGAGATCGAAGCTGGTGACGATGGTTCCGCGGAAGTTGGAGCCCAAATCGAAGAGGTGCTTCAAGCCGAAGCTGAGATCCTTGCAACGGAGTTGGAGGCTGCCGAGGAGGAGGGGATTGACCCGGCTGTGATTCAGGAGTTTGAGTCGGGCATTGAGTCAGCGGCTGAGACCTTGGTCACGATGCGTGAGGCCAGACAGACCTTGGCCAATGTTAGGAAAGACCGCGGTTATCAAAAGCCTGCTGATGGTGGCAAAGGTGGTCGCAAAGGTTCCCAATCCAGTGCTCGCAAACAGTCTGGTCGCCATCCTTGCTTTGACTGTGGTGGTACCGGACATTGGGCCGGGGATGCTGAATGTCCAATGCCTGGAGCGAAGAAAGCTGCCCCCAAGAAGAGTGCCAAGCAGGTGCGCATTGCTGAGTCCGAAAGCAATGCCAATGTTACTGAGGCGATGAGCTCTTTGCCCCTCCATGATGTACTCACCGTGGAAGAGACACCGATTGACCATGAGATCCTGATGGTGTCCAAGGGTGAGCATGGCGGCATGACCTTGGAGCAAGCCTTAGCGGAAAACATTGCTCGCAGTGCGTTGGTCACCAACCATGGACCTGAGCTTCCTTCTGACAAGGAGTTGGTTGGTGCCCTCGATTCAGCTTGCAATCGCACCTGCACTGGGAGTGTTTGGTTGAAGCAGTATTTAGCTGTTTTGGAGACCGCCCCAAAGTTTGTTCAGAACCTTATCAAGTGTGAAGAGGAGTGTGAGAATTTTCGTTTCGGCAACAATGGTGTGGTTCCCTCAGTTCAAAGATGGAGACTCCCAGCGATGATAGGCAACACACTCATTTGCATTTGGGTTTCCATGGTTCCCATTGGCACCCTGGGACTTCTCATTGGTCGAGATTTCATGGAAGCTGTTGGTGCCGTCCTCAACTTCACCAAGAAAACCCTGCAGTGCTCTTTGTTTCCATCGGGCACTTTGAGCCTTCGTCAAATGGTCGCAGGTCACTTCATGCTCGACCTTTTGCCTCGTCGACAAGATTGGGGTGCGCCTCCTCAGAACCGATGGCGAAGGGTGGGTCAAGATGGTGTGGTTGACATTCCAATGGATCGGATGACTTGGACCAGGCATTGCATGAAGGAAGATGTAGGTCATGGACATGGGGCAACTGAGCATGAGCATCAACTCACAGAACAAGCTATTCATGCCAGTCACTTTGTTACCATGGCCGTGGACTTGAAGCATCGCATGGAACTTCGACCGACTACTTCTTCGTCGGCCCCTTTGGCTCCAGTGGATCAAACCAATTCGAAACGTGCTGCTGCCCGAGGGTACGGTGGTGGGAAGAAGCCAGCGATGCGTCGGCCGATGGAGGCGAATGTGGTGTCGTGTGATTGCCCGACTGCTGTGGCATCACACCGGAGTGTTGCTATGGTTGGTGCAAAGACCCGGCTTGCGGTTCTTGCCCTTTCCTTATCCATCGGTGCGGTCATGTTCCGATTGGGCCAGCCAGATCGAATCCATGTTGGAGGACAAGTTGGCTCCTCGTCGACACCTTCGCCTGGCTATGAAGAAGTTGAGCCTTTCGCGGCTTGGGGAATGCCTTCACCTTCGCGACCGCGTGGGATTCAGCATGGCCTTCCTCGAGGATGTTCGCATGACAGCAATGGTTGGTGCTGCCCGGGGCTTTCAGGGGCAAAAGCAAGCTGTGCACAAAGCATTGCAGGAAGAGCTGAAAGCCGAAGCGAAGGCCAAGCTGGCAGCTGGACAGCAGGTGCCCATGGTGAAGTCGCTGTTGGGGCCAAGGGGTGGCTTGCCTTCCTTGAAAGGCGACTTGCTCAAGTTGGCCACCCTGCTTCAGCTGGAGACCGACGAGAAGGACACGGTTGCATCCCTGAAGCTGAAGATCACCCCGCTGGTGGCCGCACTGATGGCCGATCAGCAAGAAAGTCGCTCAACTGCAGGCAAGATGGCCCTGGAGAACAAGCCCAAGGCGAAGGCCACTGCTGTGAAGTCTTCACCGTCCAAACCGAGTGCAGCAGCTCCCAAACCGAAAGCCATGATGCCTCCCTCTCAGCCCATCGAGTGCCCGATGAGTGGAGACCAGACCGCCATGGCAGAGTACGCTCTTCGTCAAGGAGTCATCCTGGACGATGCAGAGATGTTGGAGATGAACGAGGACGAGCTTTACGAGCTGAACTGGTCTCAGGCTGGGATGATTCGTCAAGAGCAATTGGAGGCAATCCACGGCCCATTGGATCTGCTGCGTCCGGCGGAGCTGCATCAGGTATTGGAGGAGGAGCTCTAGACTATGAGACGACCGATGAGGATTACCACTTCGGTTGGAGCAAGAAACCAAAGCCTGGCGTCTCGCAGATGATCTCTCAAGCATGGTCTAAACATTGTCGAGATCGAGCTGCTGTTTCCAGAGACCGCTTTGAAGTGTTGGAGGTGATGATGCAACAATGGAACGATGAGATGAAGGATGCCATGAATGAAACGTTCTTTGCTCAGATGGAGTTTATGGATGGCATCTTTGTGACGGAGGTCTACAGTGACACCGACCCCATCCTGGCCGAAGCTCGACGACGAGGACGAGGACTTCGCGGTGCTCCCAGCATGACATTGAAGACCGGTTGGGATTTCACGAAGCCAGAAGACAGACGAAAGGCGGTGAAGTGGGTGAAGGACAACAAACCCTATGTCCTTGCGCTGGCCTTTCCCTGTAATCCTTGGTCACCCCTCCTCTATCTCAACGACAAGGTGGATGTGCAGGGACTTCGTGATGAGGCTGAGCAGCTGGTCGCATTCGCGGTGGAATTGGCTTTGCTGCAGATGAAAGGGAATCGACACTTCTTCATGGAAAACCCTCTCCCTTCAGCTGCTTGGAAGTTGCCAGTGGTGGTGGAGTTGCTGAAGCACCCAAAGGTTCGGTCGATCGTGGTGGACATGTGTCGATTCAATCTTCGTAGTGAAGATGGGCTTCTGCACCGAAAGTCCACTCGGTTGGCCTCATCGAGTCAAGCTTTCATTAGCTACATGATGGACCATCGTTGCACCGGAGATCATGTACATGCTCCTGTGATTGGCGGCACGAAGGTGACTCGAAGGGCAGGCCACTACACTCCAGAGTTCGCAAAGCGAGTGGTGGATGGCTTGATGGCTCAGTTTGAGCACGAGACGGCGCTGATGCAAGCTCATGAGTCCTTGGCGATGGAGACCGATGTTGCCGCTGACCCTTTGTCCAGCGATGATGGTGAGACTGAGGTTGCCGAGGAGATCAACCAAGTGCGGATCCCTGCATCGATAAAAGCGGCAGTTCGCCGCTTGCATGTCAACACAGGACACAGATCTGGCCGTCGACTTGCTCGTGCACTGGTTGTGTGTGGAGCCCCTCGTGAAGCCATCCTGGCGGCCAAGCACTTGAAGTGCGACACTTGTGCAGAGCGTCGAGCGCCGAAGACAAGACGTCCTGCCACTCTTCCTCCGGTTCGTGAAGTTGGAGCTCAAGTCCATGTGGACATCTTGATGTTGGAGGACGTGCACAAGGTGGTTTACCCTGTGTTCCATGTGACGGATCGAGTGTCTAGGTTTCAAATTGCTGGACTACTACCTGACAAGTCGACCCGCTCCGTCATCAACTTCCTCACGCTCCAGCGGGTCCCGCTGCTGGGGGTTCCGCAGACACTTGTGGCAGACCAAGGACGTGAATTCATCTCTGAAGAATTTGAAGGTTGGTGCTCATCCAGGACGATCTACTTGTATCACATTGGAGTGCAGTGTCCTTGGATGAACGGCATAGCTGAAAGGTCTGGGGCAACTCTCAAAGCTATAGTTGGAGCACAAGTGAGGGCCCATAGCATCAGCGGTGCTGCTGAACTTGGACTTGCTGTTGCTGAAGCATGTGCCGCCTACAATGCCGACATCAACGAAGAGGGGACTTCGCCTTTGCAGGCTGTGACTGGAAGACAATCGCCAGCACAAGGAGATGTTCTCGCAGGAGTCGGAAACAGGCTGGCAGAGCACAGCTTGGTTGAGAACCGCCCCTCATTAGCACGTCAGGTTGCCCTCCGTGAAACAGCCAGAGTTGCAATGGTGCGTTTGCACTACTCCCGGAGCTTGCGAAGGGCGGAGTTGGCAAGGGCAAGAACATCACCAGGTGACGATCTTCCTCAACCTGGTGACCTTTGCTACTTTTGGAGGGAATCCAAATACAATCCCCGACGTCGACAAGAACCAGGAGTTCCTCGCAGACGTCTGGAGCTGAAGCGTTGGTTCGGTCCGGCGCTGGTGGTGGCAATTGAACGTGGTGCTGGCGGTGAACTTGCAGGTCACGCATTCGTGAGCTTCCGTGGGCAACTCACCAAATGCGGGTTGGAACACATTAGGAAAGCAAGCTCCCTTGAGAATATTTCGGTTGAGTCGTGGGAGAAAGCCATCAAGGATGTGATTGAGGCCACCCCGGTTCAGCCTGAACCAGTCGCAGCTGCCGCCACTCCTAAAGCCGCTGCCAAGGCAGCCGCTTTGCCTGCAGTGCCTGAAGCCTATGCGGAAGCGGCAGTTCAACCTGATGAACTTGAACCCCGCATGCATGGGTATGATCCTGGAGAGTCTGCTCTGTTTGGTTCTGATGATGACTACTCCCCTGAGTTTGATGAGCCACCGGTCCCTTCGGAGCAGCCACATGGACTTGGGCCTGGACTTTTGCCCGTGGCGTCTGCTCCTGGAACCTCGATGGAATTCGAACAGGTTCCTCCGTTGACCGTTCCTGAGGTTGTGGCAGCACTTCAGCCGGCAGTGTCCTCGGCATCCTCGGCGACTACTCCAAACACACCTGGGAGTCAGTCGACGATTCAACCGAGCACTCCAATCCCTGGACTTTTGGATTTGTCGAGTGCGAATCGTCGAATGCTGCTTGGAGGAGCACGTTCAAGGGCTAGAAGTTTGGAAGCACCTACGTCGCCTCGTGGACCTGGTGAGAAGCGAGATGCATCTCAGGAAGCTGTTCGTGAAGCAGCCCCACCACCTCCAGGACCGTCGAGTGATCAAGCTGAAGTTCCTGCCTTTGAAGCGATGGTGATGTCATGGAACCAACTTTGCACATTGGCGCAATCCAACAATGTGCATCCTTTGATCAAGTTGCAAGCCGAAGCTGAACAAGATCGACGAGCTCCACTTGATGCTCTGGTCGAGGACCATGGATCATGGGATGGCAGATGGTCCTTTATGTGTGAGAAGGACTGGAAGATGATGCAGGAGCTTAGCCAGCCCTGGCCGAATGGGGCTACCTATGATGCACTGTCCGTGCAGGCTGCGAGAAAAGAGTATGCTTGGCGAGAACTCTCAGCTGAAGACAAAGCTGGATTCACTGAGGCAGCAGCCAAAGGTTGGTCCGTCTATGTGGACAATGGAGCGGTCGAGGTGCTCGACATGAAGACCTCTGGCGAAATTCGTCGTCAACTTGCTCGTGACCAGTGCTTGGACAAGATCCTGAAGCCACGCTTTGTCCTGACCGATAAACATGACGGTCTCAGGACTCAGGATCATTGGCTGCCTCGGAAGTACTCGGCTCGTCTAGTAGTACCAGGTTTCAGAGACAGAACGAACCTGGAAGGCCGACTCCGTAGAGATGCGCCAACTGGATGCAGAACCTCCCAGCATCTATTGTTTTGCTTGGCAGCATGGAGGACTACTTGGACTCTGCTGAGCGGTGACATCAAGAGTGCGTTCATGAAGGGCGATGAGTTTGAGGATGTCAACCGATTGCTGTATTTGTGCAGCACGGATCTCCATACTGGTCCCCCGATTCCGTTGAGACCTGGTCAATTGGCCAGAATCAAGAAGGCCGTTTTCGGCCTAGCCGATGCGCCAAGAGCTTGGTGGTTGAAACTCAACAAGTCCCTCACTTCCTTTGGATGGCGAGTGATGGCTTTGGATGGAGCTGCCTGGCTTCTATGGTCGGAGGATGTCGATTGGAACTCCCCTCGAATGCACCACCTAAAAGGCATGATCGTTGCTCATGTGGATGATCTTTTGTTTGTGGGGGACTCCGATGCCGTGGTTTCCTTCGACAAGATCGGTGCTGCCTTGGGTTTTGGTTCAAGGGAGGAGCAAAGCTTTCAATGGTGTGGCAAACATATCTCACGAGCTCCTGATGGCACCGTGAGGATTAGCATGAAGGAGTACCACGCCAACTTGAAGGAGGTGTACCTGAGCAAATCTCGCAAAGCTCAACCTGAAGCTGAACTCACCCCCTCAGAGACAAGACAGTTGAAAGCCTTGTTGGGAAGCTTTCAATGGTTGGTGGCGCAGCTTCGCTTTGATCTGGCGTTTGCTGTGAGTTCGCTTCAAGGAGAACCGCCAACGGTGGCCACTTTGGTCAAGGCCCATGGGCTTCTGAAAGAATTTCAACGTGATCCTGGCTTCGAACTCACGTTTCGTCCTGTGAACCTCGAGAAGTGTGGGATCATGGTCGTATGTGATGCAGCCCTGGGGAACGTTACTCGTGCTGGATCGACAGAAGGCACCGTTCAGGAAAAGGTGTTTTCTCAATCGTGCTATTTCGTCCTGATCGCGGATGAGATGTTGATGAACGGCGGAAAGGGCATGTTCAACATCTTGGACATGCGCAGCCATCGCCTTCCCCGGGTGTGCCGCAGCACTTATGCTGCTGAGACGCTTGGATGTGAAGAAGGTTTCGATGTTGGCCTCCTGTGCAGAGGCTTCCTTGCAAATCTTCGTGGGCGAGATCCCGTTGGACGCCAAGGAGAACCAGCACTTGGCATGGTGGACCTGCAGGTCGTTGTCGATGCCAAAGACGTGTTCGACAAGAACAATTCGGACACGAGCACGTATGGGTCCCAGAAATCCATGGCGTTCACCGTTGCATGGGTGCGAGCTCAACTTCGAAAGCCTCGCACTTGCCTGAAGTGGACTTCGACTGAGAACATGTGGGTCGATGGTGGTACGAAGACAATGGATTTGACCCACATGCGTCGAATCATGCTTGCTGGAGAATGGGCTGTGACCTATTGCCCAAAGTTTGTAAAGCAGGTCTACAAGGCGGCCAAGACGAAGAAGCTGCCTTCGCGTGGACCTCAAGAACTACTTGGCGAACCTTTGACTGCTCAGGATCCAATGCTGAGCCACTTGATGAAGCTTGGAGAATCGCGAGGATGGCATTTCCAGAACAATGTGGGAGTGAATGTCGCTTTCAATGCCAAGTCCTTTCGAACGCCGGAACCTCGTTTTAGCCCAGTTCTTTTTCCATTGAGATCGACTTTTGGCCGTTTTGACAAGGCCGTCGACCAATGTGAGTGGCGTCAGCTGGAACGAGCTGTCAAGTATGGTGATTTGGCCAACCAGCATGCGCTGTTTGGTGGGCAGGCGCCCATTTTGATCACCCTTTTCCACCGTGGGGCTGCCGATTTAAGCAGTGATCAATTGCAACAAGAAAATGGGATGAATGTGAATCATTCAGCCTTGCATTGATCACTTTTCTCATGTCATGCAGCATGCGCTGCGCTGCCCTGGCTCTGATGCCCCACGGTCGTTCCTTGGATTGGCCGGACTAGGCCTTTAGCCATTTGCTACGCTGCAAAAGGTGCTGTGCTGACCGCTTCGCTTGATTGGGTTGCGTGAAGCCCGTGCTTTCACATTTCTCAATGGGGCAGATGTGGAGTAAGCTGCCTTGGTTCTCTCATTGGTGACCCGTCTCCATTAGAATATCCCAAGGTTGATCGGTTGATCACCACCATCTCGGAGTTCTGGTCGTTGAAATATGTTGAAATCTGCTTGAAGAAGCGGATACATGCTTGGGATATCCCCTATAATATCCTATAACTGTTGCTTCTTATTCCCTACAAATCATCAAAAACACGCCCATAAATCCACCATTCTAAGAAACCCTGGATCCCAGCGATGTTTCCTGCCCTGGATCCTGGCTGGTTAGGAAACAGATTGAGCTGAACGACCGCAACTTCTACCGCGATCCTTCACGGGTGCAGCTGCAGCAAGAAGCAAGCCCCTTGGAGCAGACCTGTATTCGTTAGCAGCTGGTTTACAGTTCAGTAGGCAGTGATGGGTTTCGTTGGCAGCTGGTTTACGTTGGCAAATGCAAAGATCGCAAATGGTGGGGATAGGTGGTATCATTTGTGCCTGCAGTGCAGTTATGTTTTTTTGCTTGGATTATTTGCGCTTTCTTGTGCACCAGTCGCGCGATCCCATATCCTTTGCCCGGCGACCACTCCATCGTTGACCTCCCGACTTGCTGCAAATATGTAGCATAAATCGGGCCAAGAAAATTTGCAGTAAGTTTTGCAGGGGCAGGAACTGTTCACGAGAACAAACAACACAAATAACACAGAATAATTACTCACTGAAAAAGCTCATAGCACCTTGGACGGTCATTTCCTGGTCACATTTCCCAGTCGCTGTCGCTGAACATGTTCTTCAATATAATATAAGAAAAAACACAGGAGATGGAAGCTGAAATGACCACTATCAGAGTTTCGATTCCCATGGCGTGGGATATCCAACAGGATTTGGGTATACAGTCTTCTCAGGGGATGGATTCTGTGTGGTTGCATTCCACAGCAAGAGGGGCCACATCAACTTGCACCATGCCAAACTGGTCTGTGAAACATATTTGGGTGGCTGGCAGCCACTAACTTGGATTCTTACGGCTTTTGGGATTGGTTTGATTTCCATCCACCAACTCAAAATCGAAGCTTCAACAGGGATCCAGTCAAGCCACCAAGACACCCCTGCCACAGCTCCAAATGTCCTGTTTCTGTTTGGAATACCCCAATGGCTTGTAGATAAATGGTCATGTGGTCCTATACGTTACCCGTTCACGATCCCTCAGAATCATTGAACCAGTTGCCAACCTTTGTCAAGCACTGAGTCTACATTTAGGCGCTGGTTGTACGTATATGGGAATAACCAGACATGGGGATAGCCAGACATAGGGGATCCTGCAGATGCCCATGCCTTAAACCAGCATATGACAGCAAAAATGATCGTTTGGAACAGGGAACCACTTGGTTGGGGGGCCCTCATTGCGGAATACATGCGCATTTCTCTTTATTGTTGCTTAGCACCATTTGCTCAGTGTATTCGATACGAGCTACTCATTTTTGTCTATTTCAATGGCAACAGTCAATCATGATGGGGTCATGATTCGATTTTTTCAACACAATTGTGTCAACATTTTTTTTCAACATATGTTTGTTTCAACCTGTTTTTTTTCAACATATGTTTGTTTCAACATATTTTTTCAACATATGTTTGTTTCAAGCGGTTTTTTTCAACATGTTCATCAAACTCGGAAAGCGCCTGAAGTTTCATGGGTCAAACCTGGACAACTCCACCGCCGAGGCTATGAGAACCGCAAGGTTCGCATGGCGTCGATGAGCCCCCCCAGTTCGCCCAAGAACCGCAGTCGAAGAGGAGCCCCATGGCGCTGCCCTGGCTGTGTCGGAACCAGTGTTGTGCGCTGAGCATAGCATAGCCCTAGCCTCTAACATCCACCAACTTTTAAGGTGCAAGCTTTTCATGTTCTCGTTTTGCCCCCCCCCAAAAGCAGGCATCGGGATTTTCTCCATTGTTATGAAACCCAATTTTGGTTGCTCAGAAACACTTCAATTAGCTGCTCAGAAACACCACTAAATTGGTTACCTGGGTTGCTTATGTCCGGCTGATTTGGCCCGAAGAGTCAGCACAAACTCCCAATCTTCAGCAGTCAGCTGTGTCTCCAGGTTCCCGTGACTCCTTGGGTTTGGAGAGACGCAACAGTGGCACAGGCCGAGCGGCGGTGTCAATGGAAGCCTTGAATCTCAAAAGAACTCAGAGGTACAAGACTGGGCTGACCAGTGAGGAGTAGAACATGTGATTTCAAAAATCAGAGGTACAACTCATTGGGTGTTTCCTTGAAATGGGGCCCCAAAAATGGTTGGTTTACTCGCACAAATGGTTTATTGACTGGATTTCGAGGGTCCCCTATTTTGAGAAACACTCTATGTCTCTATGTTAGTTTTAGACTGTTGTGGCAGTTGGCGAAAAGTGAGCCACCCCAAGTTCGGAAGAAGGACGTTTACGTACGGTTCCTAGTTGTTGACGTTGGTTGATGATAAGAGATGATGATCACCTATACTGTAGCCGGTTGCGATATACCACCAACATGTTTGTGAACATTGTGTGCCAATGGGTCAACAGGCAGAGTGTGGTGATATCGGAGAAGGGGTTGGTACGGGACCCCTCAACCATCCCAGTCAGCTACAGTCTTCGGTGCAAGGTTTCTCTCCAGCGCCACTACCGCTCTGAACGCTGTACATACCCACACAATGCCTTTTTTTATACATATAGAAATATGTTTAGAGAAGTAAATACATTTCTATATGACATGATACATGTATAAGATAGACCTTTAAGTATGTACTGTATATTCTGTGATGTTTGTCATGGTTTGGGGTTTGCATGTTCTTCATTCCTTCGCGTTCGCCAGGCTCGGCCCCCCTGTCGCCAAAGAGTGGAGGTGCGAGTGGCAGGGTGGGTCGAAGCCAAGAAGGGTTTCAGTTGCAGGCCGCGAGGGTGCCCTTGTTGATCCAACATAGAACCAATTTACTTTTTTGAGCAGGACGGGTTTTAGTCTAATGTGTAATGTTAGGACCTCCACGGATTGTGTGAAGCGCGCCCTACATGGCTGTGGGTCAAAACCCCGTACCCCTGGTTCCCCTATCATTAACCATTGTTTCCCTTGTTATTGTTGGTCATTATCCCCCATTAGTTGGCTGGTTAATATTGACCCAACTCGCCACATGGTTTTCGGGGTTTTCACGCGGATGGCAGCGCCAGGCTCAGGACCCTGGTCGAAAGAAGGCGTGGCGGGGAAAGCGCAGTTGGATGAGGTGATGGCTGAACAGTTGACTGGCTTCAACAGCCGTGAATAACTGGCCATTGGTTTGGAGGGAGCTAAGGAGCCAGGGGTTATCCCTATGGCCCTTGAAAGGAGGAGCTAAGGAGCTACTAGGAGTGGGGTCAAGCCATTCGGAATGGTTAAACATAAGGAATGATAAACAACAAGAGTGATTAAACAACTGGTGGGTGGTTTCAATGTGTTTTTTCCCCAACTGCATTTTACCACTGCTTGATTGGGTGACACACACACATATTTTTCATGACGGGGTGGTTCAACCACCAACGGCCGTTGATCAAACATAGTAGCAATGGCTGGATTGCTAGCAGCTGAGAAGCCACACATCGGCCTGTGGCAGGCTCACCTGTGATGGCTCCAACGGTATCCAAGGCCGCTTCCCTGAAAGGCCGCTTCCCAGTGATCTGGGAGGGCAGGGGAATGCGGCAGTACCGGGCCCCACCCCCTGGTCTACCAGAGGGTGACGTGAGATTTCTCGCCACAACAGGCATGGGGATTAGGCCCCGGTATCCGGGAACGTTGCAACAAAGTGGAAGTGGAGATTGCCCGGAAACAGGAGGAGAGGGGTCATGTAGAGACAGAAGTTGCTTGGTTGGGGTTTGTTTCGAAATGGATCAACCTTTTGGGGTCTACAAGTGGTAACGGATAACTGTGTTTTTGGCCAAACATTTGTTTTCACAACCGTTAAACCCTGCCTGAAGAGAACACCTTTCCTCTCGGCAAATCATTTATCAAAGTGAATGAAACACACATGTTGTACTTGGCCAAGAAAATAATGCCCAGCAAGCTCACCATGAATCTGGTCATTTAATGTCACATGTCGGTCATGTAGCTGCTCATGAGGATGAAGACCAGCCAAACATTCAAGAAATCTATGTTACGGAGCATCATCCACAGTGATTCAGTGATGCTTCCTGCGTTGGTTTGCCGGGCGGCAATGATCAACTGCTTGGCTGAAAGTAGGAATACCAGATCACTAGAGCCTCCAAAGATCAAGAACCGCTGTACAATAATCACACACATTTAGAAATTTGCTTTCTTTGTGGATATCGAAGCGCTACCCAGATTTGCCAGGCATCAATCAATTGGATTCAATTCGGGGCGGCCTTGAATTGCTATCTCAGAATGGAACGATAAAAAACAACATAACCAAAATGACATGGTAACATGTCATACAAACAACCAAAACCAACAAAACATAGAAAACAATGAATGGTGACATGCCAACCCCCAACCAGGCACCACCAGCTCCAGCCTGTTCAGGTCGGTCTGGCCGGCGCAACAGCGGTTCCAGTCAACGTGGCGCGTGATGTATCGTCCCGTGGCACCATGCTGGTGCAAGTAATGGGAGGATGACTTTCAACATTGAATCTGGCTGCCAGAGGTACCCAGCGCGGGCCGCCCTTTAGAGAGGGCCTTTAAAGGGAGAGCAAAGAAGCTACCAGGAGGGTTCTCACCAAATGCTGGAAATAGTTCGTATGGAAAATATTGGATAATGATATCCAATGTATGTGCAAATGTACCGCCTGTTTATTCAATGTGCAATATCGCAGATGCTCCTGAGATAACTACCTCAAACGGGAGGAGTCGAGCGTTCGCGGACCTGTGGGTGGATAGTTCTTGTTTCCAAGTTGGAAAGGTCAAACAGATCTCAGGCGCGACGTGAATTTCAAGACGGATGGATGGCCATCGCTGCTATCATTTGTCGTAGCATGGAAATCATGACATCATGTGACATCCATCGTTTAATCTTAGGGCCTTAGGGTCTCTTAACAACAGCACGACTAGTGGGGTAGTCGCCACCACCACCATTTTTTGGGCTTTGAAGCCTTCTGCTTTGGCAGATCCCTCGCTGGGTGCTGGGTCGTCGTCCATCGACCCTGGCGCATGAGCTTCTTCCGCATTCTTCGCGACGTCCAAGACGTGGTGAAGCATGGCGCTTTATCGCTTCCAAACGAAGGTAGCTTGTTGAGCTGACACCTCCCACGGAAATCCAAACACAATCCTGGAAATGGCAGAGTTTTTCACGAAACTTTCAACCCACCTCACCTTAGATTTATTCACTTTACTGTGGATTTATGGGGGAAGATATGCAATTCGGAGGACCTTCGTTTTTTCAAAAAAGCAGCAACTCTTTTCGCGGTCGTCCTGGGTGCGCTGCTCGAATTCTTGCCAGACATGCAGCGAAGCCATAGACAGTCTTACTATACAACGGTCATGATGTTTGCCTTAACAATATGGTTATGGGTCAACATGAATCATCCATTTTGTAGAATAACCGACAACAAGAAGGAAAACAATGGTTAATGATGGGGGACCCAGGGGTACAGGGTTTTAACGCATAGCCTTATCAACATGCTTCTCTATCACAATGTCCCAATGACTTTCAGGCGAATGTCTATCCAGCAAATCAGTATATAAGATAATCAGATGGTGGCCCCAAATCGCTGGCTCACTAGAAATGACGGGGATACCGACATGATACCGCCATGAAAGACACCCGCTGATGCTAGAACAGGCTTGTGATAAACAAAATGGGGTCCACTGCGTGTGAAAAACTGCCACCAAACATCGCTCTTGAGTTTGCCAGAAACATGCGCAAATTTGCACTGGCAAATTTTGGTTCGTTTGGGTGCAATCACATGATTTTTCTCGGAATCCAGATGTCTTTTTGGAAACTGATGACAATAACAACGCACCAGTTTTTGACGCCGCTTGCCGAAGGAGTGCATGTTGGTGGTTCATCGCGTGGAGCAACGACACACACACACACACTGCACAAGTGCTCGGACTCCCACAAAGATGGGCGAGACATGGTCAGACTCAACGGTTGTTTTAGTTATTCTGTGCATGCTCTATGATGACTTCATAGCTGTCAAGAGTTTCTAGCTCTGTTTTGTCATTTGTATTTCAGGGCGGTCAAATCAAGTACCCTCACGACCCTGTACCCCTCCCTGCTCAAGAAAATGAAAGCACTGCTTGTTCAGACGTTCGGCTACGAATGGTGAGGGAGATTTGGCAATGATCAAGACATGGGATGAACCACCTTAACGGCCGTCGCCTGCCGTTGTTGCACACCCTGATTCTCTCCATGCATTTGTTACTGGGCGCCCTTGGAACAATTAGCAATTGAGTGGCCTGGGCATCAGATCGTAGCTATGGCATTTGCAGCAATGCCTGTGTGGGGGGAATGTAATCAACATGCTCACATTGCATCATGTGAAGTTTGCATTTTGGGCTGTCCATCAACAGGTGTTTTCTCTCTATGGACAGGCTGGCACTGGAATGGACCAACCGATGTCGCTTCTATGGGGTACACCTTGCACCATGGTCATCTCGTGGCTCAACTCAGGTCAGGATACCCCCAAAAGCCGTCTGTTCATGTTCCACATGTTCTCTACTGATCAGTGAAATTCATATATTTTGGAAAATCACAACGAATTTGCATCTCCACGTTTTAAAATTGATGATGTTGAATCTCATCTATGTACACATTGTGGGCCTTCCAAATGCTGGTTATTGCCAGAAGCGGCAAGAGTGGACGTCAACTGCACTCTCGCCAGTCGGCTATGATTTGCCCAGATATTTTGTGGCCGGGGCATTTTTGAAGCTGGCAGTGGATGTGGTCATGGATTCCCAAACTGCTAAAAACTTCATGCTTTCTGGGTTGCTTGACATTTTCCTCAGCTTTCCTCGGTCCACTGACAACCATGGGATGCCTGTGATGCCTATTGACCTGAATTTTTTTGTTACACAATATTTGGGATGTTCTACGTGTATCCTTCAAACAAAAGCGTGAAAGTGAGTTGCCTCTCCGTATCTAAGAGTGTTGAGGGTGTGGTTGGTTTTCTCGGGATCCAAGATGTATAAAACTGATCTGCCTAGCTTCGCCTTAAGTGCTGCCAACAGCAGCCACTGGAGGGTGTCGTTCTTGTGCGCGGCAGCGTTTGAAGAGGGATGCAATGACAACAGAGCAGTAATTGTTGGAAATTCCTTGGGAAGACAGTAGTCCTTGGGTGGGATTCAGAAGGATTCCTTGCAAAACGATCATCACAAGAGCTGAGTTCGACCATGGCATTGCCCTTGGAAAGACACTGGCAGTGGTTATACCTCTCAACCCCAGAGATTTGGTGCTTGGTTGATGGTTTAAGCACTCTGCAAGGTGGGGCATTTGTATTGGTCACCAGTCCTGCTATTTACTCAACAACCTCAATACCTAGGATGAGAATCTATAGTGAGCAACCTAATCAGCCCATAGACACATATATAATTTAATTTAATATAATATAATATAATATAATGTAATATAATATAATATAATATAATATAATATAATATAATTATATTATCTTATCTTATCTTATCTTATCTTATCTTATCATATATATTTTACCATATTATACTATATTATATTATATTATATTATATTATCTTATATTATCTTATATTATCTTATCTTATATTATATTATATTGTATTATATTATATTATATCATATTATATTATATTATAATCTTTTATATCATATTATATTATATTATATTTTATTATATTATATCATATAATATTATATTAAATCATATTGTATTATATTATATTATATCATATTATATTATATTATAATCTTTTATATCATATTATATTATATTATATTTTATTATATTATATCATATAATATTATATTAAATCATATTGTATTATATTATATTATATCATATTATATTATATTATAATCTATTATATCATATTATATTTTATTTCATATATATATTTATATATATATATATGCTAAATATTTATATGTATAACATATTTTTTATTTACGCATGCATATATATATACTTATACAAGTATGCATACATAAATACGTATACATAAACGCATCATGTATCTATATATATATATAAATCGGTTTTTTTCATACCTATACATATATATAAATATATATATATATACATATCTAGGGCTCCAAGGCGGAATGCCGTTCTATTATGATCTTGTCAGCACGGATTGCTTCTCTGCATCAAGGAACGACTTGGGGCCCAGCCGAAAGCAATCTATGACAACAAACCAACAGAAAAATCCAAGCTGCTTGAGCAAAACAGCTGGGATTCCAATGACTTATGAACTTATAAGACTATGGGGTTCCTGGCGGACAACTACTAGAGTGAGACGGGACAGCAACATTTTTCGGCGTTCACCTGAGACCCAGAGCAGTCACAGGTGTGCAAAAACCGTGTCAGGCAAGGGTGTGTGAATGGCCCGCGCGCGCACTGAAGCACCCTCCACGGTCACAGATGATGGCTCGGTTTAGCGCCGGCTTCCACTGTGAGAAGGCCCTTCCCCAACAGCAGCACTCCCAGATGGTTGCAATGGGCATATCCATGAACGGGCGGACAACACAACAATCTGAAAGTGATGATTGGAAGCACCTGCACAGACACTCATTCATCAAGGCATTTTATAACATATACTATATTTATCTATGCATATTGTTTAATTACAGTTTTACATGTGTACATGCACACGCCTATGCATTTGAAATTGTTCGAAACACAGTGGAAACATATTCTGTGTGTGTACTGTGCGCACTGTGTGTACTCTGTGCCATGTATACATCATGTACAACTACAGTCCCATCAGCTGAATGCTTTGTGACCAACTCTTGGTTAGCAGAAGTGCCCCAGGAGCCAATGATTGTTGCAGTGTGACGAGTGACATGAACACCTGGAGGGGATGGGGCTTCCACAGAGGAGCCCGCCACGGCTCCCCCGACGCTCCCACGTTATG